>CAWTZC010000174.1:4790000-4985000 GCA_963919715.1 Microtus obscurus | reverse complement strand
CCTACCCAGGATATTCCAGGACTGTTTCCCTAGACAAACCCTGTCTCACACAAAACCAACCAAACAAACAAACAAAAAAACAAAACAAAAAAAAAAACCCAGAAGAATTAGGAAAGTGTTCCTGAAACACCACAAACCTACAATATGGCACTTAATAGCAATCAAAGGTGTGTGAAATATAAAATGGAGAGAAATTCTTTGATGAAATCCAACCCGCTTTCTTAGTCAAAGCTGTTCAGCCAATAGAACTAGAGGGAGGGAACATGTGTCCATCTCTCAATTAAAAATAAAGGCTAGAATCCCACGTGAGCGTAAAAGATGAAAATCTTATGGCTGACACCATCTAATCTCAAGTGAGAAAAACTTGAAACGATGCAACAGGAGACAGACAGTTGCCCAGTGAACTCTTGCTATTCTCCTGGGGAAGTTTTGCTCCTGAGGGTTTTTGGAACAACTAAAATCCCTATTATCTTTTTTTTTTCAGTGCCCCCTCAGAGGACACCTGGATGTTTGAAAGGATTTGGTTTTATTTCATTTAAGTAGAAGGTTCCTCAGACATAACTCTGAAAACACTAATAAGTAATAGCCAGTTCAGTTCAGATTTTTACCAAAACCTCCTGTCTGGCACGTCTCTGTCTTTGTTGAGTTCCTGTACTTACAGAAGCCAAGAGATAGCTGGCAGCCATCCATAACTCTAATTTCATTCAGCAGAATTCCCCCCCCCCCTCCTGGCCGATCATGTTTCTCTGTTCTGTCCTCAAATGTGTGGGGGACTCTGAGCGGGCATTGACTTGCCACACACATCCTTCTTTTCCTGGTCTAATCATGCCACTCCCACAAGAAAAAGGGAGGAGTAATCACTGAATGATGAGAACATTACTTGAATGAGAAAATGGGTAGGTACCCTTATGCTTAAATGTGTTATCTACAAAGTGCTAAAACTTGGAAGTGAGTCTTCTTTCCAGATGTCTTCAAGTTGGTCCTAAACAGCCTATTCATAAGATGGGACCTCAGAACTTCAGTACAGAACAACAAGTTTTCTGTTCAATTGAATCTTAAAGTGGTTTGATAAGGATTTTGTATTCCCGTTCTGTCAAGGATTATTCTCAGTGGTCTATATATTTCAAGGAAGAATGCTTTTTAACAAGTATTTAGTGATTATATTTCTTTTCCCTTAGGGATAAAGAAATGGAGAAGTTGTCACAAAAACACCAGGCCATTAAACTTCAGCTACAGGGGAAACCCTGTCTCGTGGAAAAACAAAACAAACAAACAAACAAAAAATCCTGAAGCCAGTGATCATTGCAAACATCTGTATGTTCAGATACTGAGGCTGAGCAAGTTTGAGTGTCACAGATTTGCTGCAATTCGTTGCAAATTTCATGTGAATCACAAATCCTGCTCAAGTTATAGCTGTTAGTGTCCGTGTGAACCTTGACACCATCTCTACTGGATTCCTGTCAGCTGGGCTCCGATCTTTAGAAAAGCAGAAGAACTAGGGTACCATAGTTAACCTCTTCTGTGCCCCACCTGAAAGAACATTCTGTAAGCTACAGTTCTGAAAACAGCCTGGTCCTGGCATAAGAACGGACAGGAGGACCAATGGAACCAAATAGAAGACCCGGATATCGATCCACACATCTTCGAACACCTGATCTTTGCTAAAGAAGCCAAAACTATCCAATAGGAAAAAGAAATCATATTTAACAAGTGGTGCTGGCGTAACTGGATATCAAAACGTAGAAAAATGAAAATAGACCCACTCGAGTCCAAATGGATCAAAGACCTCAACATAAAGCCAGCCACACTGAATCTTATAGAAGAGAAAGTGGGAAGTACACTTGAACGCGTTGCCACAGGGAACCGCTTCCTAAATAGAACCCCAGCAGCAGCATGGACACTGAGGAGAAACAATTAATATATTAACGGGACTTCCTAAACCTGAAAAGCTTCTGAAAAGCAAAGGACACGGTCAATGAGACAAAACGACGGCCTTACAGAATGGGAAAAGATCTTCACTAACCCCACATCAGACAGAGGCCTGATCTCCAAAAAAATATACAAAGAACTCAAGACATTGGTCATCTCAAGAACAAATAATCCAATGCACAAAATGGAGTACAGACCTAAACAGAGAACTCTCAACGGAGGAATCTAAAATGGCTGAAAGACACTTAAGGAAATGTCCAACATCCTTAGCCATCGAAGAAATGCAAATCAAAACAACTCTGAGGGCTGGAGAGATGGCTCAGTGGTTAAGAGCATTGCCTGCTCTTCCAAAGGTCCTGAGTTCAATTCCCAGCAACCACATGGTGGCTCACAACCATCTGTAAAGAGATCTGGCGCCCTCTTCTGGCCTTCAGGCACATACACAGGCAGAATATTGTGTACATAATAAATAAATATTTAAAAAAAAAACAACTCTGAGATTCCATCTTATACCGGTAAGGATGGCCAAGATCAAAAACACCAATGACCACTTATGCTGGAGAGGTGGTGGGGAAGAGAGAGCACTCCTGCATTGCTGGTGGGAACACGAGCTGGTAAGTCCCCTTTGGACATCGGTGTGGTGATTTCTCAGAAAAGTAGGAAACAACCTTCCTCGAGACCCAGTCGTACCACTGTTGGGTATATGTCCACAGGATGCTCAATCGTGCCACAAGGACACGTGCTCAACTCTGTCCACAGCAGCTTTGTTTGTCATAGCCAGAACCTAGAAACAACCTAAGTGCCCCTCGATCAAAGAACGGATAAGAAAAAAAATGTGGGGTACACAATGGAGTACTACACAGCAGAAAAAAAAAACCAAACAAACCAAAAGAACAAAAACACATCTTGAATTTTGCATGAAAATAGATGGAGCTAGAAAACATTATTTTGAGTGAGGTAACCCAGACAGACCCAGAAAGACAATGATCACACATGTACTCACTCATAGGTGGTTTTTAAACAATAAAGCAAAGAAAACCAGCCTACAAACCACAATCCCGGAACTTAGGCAACAATGTGGACACCAAGAGAGACTTACATAGATCTAAGCTACATGGGAAGTAGAAAGCAGAAAAAGACAAGGTCTCCTGAGTAAATTGGGAGCATGGGGACCTTGGGGGAGGGTTGGTGGAGGGAGGGGAGATGCAGTGAAGGGAGCAAAGAAAAAATGTAGAGCTCAATAAATTAAAAAATTAAAAAAAAGAGAATCCTCTGTAGTCTGTGGCTATATAGACTTCCTGGAACAAGACGCTGTTAGAACTGATGTGCTCATATCATCTGTGTGGGGCTATGATTTACAACTTAACTTTCTAGCTTTTCAGTTGTTGTATGAGGTGACTACAGATTCAATAAAACCCAATTTGGATCCTTCCTACTGGTGTAGGCCAGTGTTTCCTGACGACCAGACTGCAGTTCTAGGCAATAATGTTGGCATGATGGGAGTCAGCAAGAAGGAGTTGGGGGTGATTAAAAGCTTGGGATTCTTGGGTATACTGAAGACTCATTTGGGCACCAGAAACCTTAACAGATAATTTCACACATTTGAGCCACATACATCTAGGTAGGTAGGTAGGTAGGTAGGTAGGTAGGTAGGTAGGTTCGTTCCCCCACCTACTTGGGTTAGGGTCTGAAAATCCATTATCAAGGAAAGCCCTAGGGAAACAAAATCCCTAGGGAAGGGTTTGCAACCACAAAGAGAGGCGCGGCCCAAGGTCACATGCCTAGGGATGGCACTACTACCTTACAGAGGACTGAGACCAAACATGCTCATGTCAGTGGTGTCATCCCATCTCTGGAGTACGATTCGACTTTGGAGTATGATTTGTTTCTTGGTTCTGTTGCCTGAAATCCTGCCTCTCTGACCCCCAGAGAAACATCCAATAAACCCTCTTGCTTTGAAAGCAAAAGGATGAATCTAGATGCTGCCGTTCACAATGAAGACCAAACAGAAGTCATCCCAGTTCCGTTTGCGGAAGGCCGGAGTTATCCCACCACAGGCTACATGGAATAAGCAAAATTCTTGGAAGCAGGTGTGGCCCCAGCCCGGCCCACTGAAAAAAAAAAAGGCTCAGCTGCACACAGAGCCTGACACTCTCCTCAGACAAACAACAGCTAAAGCTTCAACTCAGGAAACAGATGTATGTTCTGACCTAAGACCCTTTGCTGGGCCCTCAGGGAGACAGACACACCTCAGTAGATCGGGGTTCTTGTTCCTTCCTTCACTCCCTAGCAGTAGATAGCTACAGCAGGTGGATCACAGCTGCCTGTAACTCTAGCTCCAGGGGATCTGTCCTCCTCAGAACATGTACACAAATACCACAAATTTCATAGACACACTCTTATACTAAAATAACAAGACTCTTCACCCATGAAATAATTTAAGTAAAATCACCACTGTAGAAACAACAACAACAACAACCCAGGAATATAAGAGTCATGGTTTTAAGGTTTTAGAATATGTTTTTAAAATTGAAATACCCGGCTCCAAATGTTGATTAAAAATGAGACTGCACCCTAAGAAAGTAGGCTGGGGAAAGTTAATTCAGAAGTGCCGCATCCCCAGAGTGACAGGGACATCAGAGCTGCTGCTGCGCTCTGACATATGTCAAGGAATGATGGATGCCCTGTGTGTTCCTAGCCATAGAGAATGCATTTTAAGGATTTCATTTTAAAGTTGACCGCTTTAGAATGAGACTTAATGAGAAGCTAGCACGCAATCTTCTCAAAAATAACTCACCATCAACCTTATACTCTATCTCAGCCCAACACAGTCTCCAACAGCATTAGACTAAGTAACTTAATGACCTCCAACCCTGTCTGTAAGATATTTTGGGTGAAGTTTTGTCTGAGTCAAAAAAAAAAAATTGGCCGGCCCAGGCGGTTGTGGCTCACGCCTTTAATCCCAGCACTCCACTCAGGGAGGCAGGCAGAGGCAGGCTGGTCTCTGTGAGTTTGAGGCCTGCCTGATCTAGAAGAGCTAGCTCCAGGACAGGCTCCAAAGCCACAGAGAAACCCTGTCTCGAAACCCCTCCCCTCCCCCCCAAAAAAGAGGTAGTTCCAGGACAGGAGAAAAGAAAGAAAGAAAGAAAGAAAGAAAGAAAGAAAGAAAGAAAGAAAGAAAGAAAGAAAGAAAGAAAAAGAAAACAGTGCTGTCCTAGAAAATGCCCTCTCCCTTTGAACACAGTCCCTCCTTTGGGTTGAGTTTCCCACACAGCTCTGACGATGCAGGAGGATACCGAGAGCCCAGTTGGTGCCTCAGCCCGATGCCTGCATCTGTGCCTTGGCAGCAGCTATTCATCTCTTGCCACTCAGAGTCAAGTTCCCTTAAATTTAGCCTTCCCTAAGTGCTCGTTCACTTCAAAGGACTCAACCCTCATCCTCCGTATCCTCCTGGCCTAATTTCTCATATTACTGAGTGTGAATATCTGTTCTGGAGAGGGAGGAAGGGTCATTTATGAAAATAGTGAGTGTTTAACTAACTAACTCCCTATGGGTGAAGGAAGTAGTGAAAAGATTTTAATGAAGCAGAGAGAAATTTCTGGTTTTGGAAGGAGGAGATCCTGAACGGCTGGCTCCCTCTGTGTCGCAGGAGAGACTCCGGGAAAGGAAACCTCAGGTCAGTTCGGGGAGAAATATTAGCAAGGAGGTAAAGGCCGTGCACGCCTCACACCACGACATCAGCAGTCCCTTCTCTGGAAATTCTACGGTATCCCGGAGAGCTCTCGGAATTTTGTGATGTCACTCGTGTCCTAGAAACGCCAACTGCCCCCAAGACACACTCTCTCGGTGCCTATAAGACTCGCTTCTAGACATGTTGTCTAGAGAATGGAGAGAGATCGTGGAGAGGCCAGAGGGAGGAAGAAGAAAGCTGGCCCCAGATCTCACAGGAAAACATGGAGAAATCATTAGTGGTCCTGGGGAAGACGAAGTGAGTTCACCACTAGCAGGGACTAGAGAGAGATTTCTGGATGTGATGGCTTTGAGACTTCCAGGGCTAGGGCTCAGGAACTGGGAGGTTTCTGGGGTGCAATAGGGCTGTCTGAATTCCTAAAGGGCCAATCCACATCAAAGATTCACGATAGTTGATTTGACCAAGTCGGGAATTGGCAAGGAGTGAGTGAGATTTCAATACCCGCACTGCACATCATCCCTCCCCCCCCCAAGTCCTTTTCATTGTGTAGCAGTAACAATAGAGAAAGGGGAGTACTGCTCTGCCAAAGCCGTTAGCAGGGTTGGTTGAGGCATCAAGTGCTGTAGTCAGTCAGTCCTCCTGTGACCCCCTAAGGTTTCTGGCTTCCCAGTTATGAATGACACCCTGGTCTCCAGTTCAGCCTGAGAGCTCTTTAAGAGCCAATGGATGAGAGAGTGGGAAGAGACTGCAATTTTTTTCTTTTTTCTTCTTTTGTCTTTTTCCTTTCCTTTCTTTTCTTTCTTTCCTTTGCTGTTTTGATTTTCAAGAAAGGGTTTCTTTGTATATCTTGGGCTGTCCTAAAACTCACTCTGTAAATCAGGCCATCCTTGAACTCACACACAGAGATCGATCTGTGTGTGAGCAGAGATTAAAGGCATGCACCCACCCCCACACTCCACAGCCCGGCTGAGACTGCAATTTCTTGTTAGCTCTGAGTGTCCTGGGCTGTTAGTAAGTGACGATGGTTCTGTGTTGTGAATGTTTGTGAATCCAGACTATGTTCTGCCCTCCAATGACATGAGTCTGAAGCAAGCATCAAGCACCCACCCCTATATTCCCTGAGGTCTCTGAAGTCACGGTGCATCCTCTATAGCTCTGAATAAGGCTTAGAAAGCTTTCCCCTGGGTCACTTTGTGCAGAGGAAACCAGGTAACTTCTGAGAGACATGCACCACCTTCCTACAGAAAGAAGGGAGGACTGACTGATTAACTAATACCCACAGAGGGGGAAACTCAAGTCTGGTATTTCATAGCCTGCTTGGACAAAGTCTCATCTGTCAGTCATTTCCTGAGGGAGGGAGGGAAGGAAGGACCACAATTATCTCTCCTTTTGTGTCCTTTATACACTCTTCTCATGCTCTGATGAATATTGTGATTCAAGTTGGCCATGTCCCCTTTCCCACGGCATGTGCACTGTGGCTCTAGATCAAGGAATCAGTTTTTTGTTTTTTTGTTTGTTTGTGTGCGTGTGTGTGTTGCTCTATCTAGGAGAAGCACCACAGCAGTTGCATGCTGACTGAGAAATTTGATTTTTAGGAAATGATTTTTCTTTCTTTTTTTTTTTAAAGATTTATTTATTAAGCATACAATGTACTGCTGGCAAGGAAGGCACCAGATCTCATTACAGATGGTTGTGAGCCACCATGTGGTTGCTGGGAATTGAACTCGGGACCTCTGGAAGAGCAACCAGTGCTCTTACCCTCTGAGCCATCTCTCCAGCCCCAGGAAATAATTTTTCATATCTGTGAGTGGTCTCTCCACAGCCATTCATCTCCCTCCCTCCCTCTTCATGGGAATGAGCCCTCTTGCATTGAGGGTTCCCCTGGGTGAACCCCAGTTCTCAGCATCTCCAGCCCAACCTGTCACATGCTGACCACACGTTTGCAAGCTTGGGATATATTCTGCTGAAGTTTTGGGATAATGAATTTCATCAACTAAGGGACTAAGTTTGTTCTGACAGGATACTCACTCACAGTCTCTCCTCATCACACCCACATAGTGTAACAACTTTGTGGTTCCTCCATAATGTGCTAATTTCTGTCAGGGAACTGAAAGCCGGCCAGCCGGCCAACACCATCTTTCCTTGTTTCTCAGTTTGTTCTTATATTCTGTCTCTTCCCCCCCCTCCACACCTTCAAAATTTTTATTTATTTTTATCTTATGTGCATTTGTGTTTTTACCATGGCTCTCAGGCTCCTGGATTACAGACAGCTGTGAGCTGCCATGTAGATACTGGGAATTGACCCTAAACTATCTCCTCAGCCCGACATGAAGCATCTCTCTATATAGCCCTGCCTGGAAAACTTTCAGAGTTCACTCTGCCCCCTGAGTAAAGGTGTTATGCTTCCTTTTATTGTATTTGTGTTTGTGTGTGTGTGTGTGTGTGTGTGTGTGTGTGTGAGAGAGAGAGAGAGAGAGAGAGATTCATTATGAAACCAAAAGTCAGTCAACAACAGTAAACTTTGTATTTGTTTGTTCATCCATCCACGTATTTGCTTATTTACTTACTCTATTTATTTATTTATTTTATTTACAGTTGAAGACTTAATTCAGTACAGAATGATCAGAACGGTACAGTATCCTTGGGAAAAGAGTAAGCTATCACGATGACTTTCCCTTCCGAGAGGGAGCTTCCTGGTAAGCTGTGAAATCACAGTTTCAAGTGCCTGCTGTCCACAGGTCCTTTTCCAAGGTCAGGCATTTTTTTTTTTTTTTTTAGATAAGCAAGGATCTCCATTCATTCCCTTTGAGGAACTTCAGGTCAGGCCTTGACATTAACTTCTGACTGGTGCCTATCATCAAGGCCTATGGTACACTCCTCAGCCCCTCCCTGACCTTACCTTAAGTGACCAGAGAAGCCACACCCCACCCCAGTTCACAGGCCTCTCTTAATCTATCTATCTAACTAACTATACAGCATAAAATGTGGAATCTCTTCTCAATGAAATGCTGTTGGCAGCCATTCGATGAATTTATTCTCATCTCAGATCAGATCCTGTCCAGCAGGGATGTCGTCTTCTTTTGTATGTGCTGGTATATGGTGGGAGAGAGAGAGAGAGAGAGAGAGAGAGAGAGAGAGAGAGAGAGAGAGAAATGGAATTGCTTTTTATGTGAAGAGTTTTACTGATTTAATATTCAGCTATTTCCAGCCTTATTTACCAGCGAGCACCTTCCTCTGAAAACATTGGGGGGTCGGCGCCGTCGGTATGTATTTAGCTCTAGAATTACCACAGTTATCCAAGTAGGAGAGGAGCGAGCGACCAAAGGAACCATAACTGATTTAATGAGCCATTCGCAGTTTCACTGTACCGGCTGTGCTTACTTAGACATGCATGGCTTAATCTTTGAGACAACCATATGCTACTGGCAGGATCAACCAGGTAGGGCGCAGCGTAGCCGCGGGCGGGTCCCCCGCCACGCATCGGGACCGGGGTCCGGTGTGGAGAGCCATCCGTCTCCGGGAGTCGGGGTGCTGCTGGAAAGGGGCCCGCCCGGCGACGTCACGTCGAACGCACGTTCACGTTTGTGTGGAATCTGGCGCTAAACTTTTGTAGACGACCTGCTTCTGGGTCTGGGTTTCATACGTAGCAGAGCAGCTCCCTCGCTGTGATCTATTGAGAGTCAGCCCTCGACACAAGGGTTTGTCTTCCTTTCTCGCTCTCTTTTCCCGCACCACCCGAAGCGTGGGGGAACCGCGGGCTCTTCTTTCTCGGATGGTCGATGGGTGGGCGCGCTTGCTCTTGCGGCGGCCGCCAGCGGTACCCGAGATCCGCCTTCGTTAGTCGCGACCCCCCCCCCGTGCTTTCCGGGGGGGGTGTGAGAGGCAGGAGGAGAACCCCTCTCTCTTCCAGCTCGGCTCGGGCGCGCTCGCCTTTCTCTAGCTCCATCTCTCTTCCTGAGGGAGGATGGACTGGCCGCGCCCCGGGGGCCCCCTCTCTCCGCTGACCTCTGCTCGCGCACCACACCGTGGTGCCGCGGCGCGCCTGTCCTTGGGAGGTGGAGGAGGGTGGGCGCACTTTTTTCCCCCCTCCCCACTCCCTCTCCAAAGGACCGGGGTAGACCAGTAGTCCCTCCGCCCGGGCGTGTCCATTTTTTTTCTGGGGGATGCGGCAGGTCGACCAGATGTCCCGCTGGACTTTTTTTTTTTTTTTTTTTTTTTTTAATATATATACATACATACATATTCTTAGACCTGACGGGTCGACCAGTTGGCTCTCTGTGCACTCTCTTTTTCACTAAACTAGAAGCGGGTCGACCAGTTGTCCCATAAAGTGTTTGGCCTTAAAAATGCAAAGTTCTGAGGTCGACCAGTTGTCCGATAATGTGTTTGGCCTCAAGATACAAAGTTCCGAGGTCGACCAGTTGGCCCTGAAAGGAAGGAAGGAAGGAAGGAAGGATCTACATTCCCAAAGAAAGAAAAAAATTAAGTTGGCTTTTTTTTTTTTTTTTTTTTTTTTTTTTTTTTGGTTTTTCGAGACAGGGTTTCTCTGTGGCTTTGGAGCCTGTCCTGGAACTAGCTCTTTAGACCAGGCTGGTCTCGCACTCACAGAGATCCGCCTGCCTCTGCCTCCCGAGTGCTGGGATTAAAGGCATGCGCCACCACCGGAGCTAGGGCGGCAGGGAAGGCATCCAGAGAGGGGGCTGAATGGTGAGACCTGGAGGTCCGAGTCAGTGAGGGAGACGGGGCAGAAGAGCAGAGAAGACAAGCCATGTTAGAGACCTCAACCATTTCCTCCATGAGTTGCCAGCTAGGAAGGGGACCATGGGGACTGGCTGAAGGTGATGAGGCCACCAGGGCTCAGCTGGAGTCTGGGGCTCAGTTTTGAGGGGACAGGGTCCAAAGAAGGCTTCAGCTAGAGGAGGTCAGGAGGAGGGGAGCGTTACAGAGCTCCCTGCTGGTGGCCAAGAGCGGACTCAGTGTAACAAGAGGTCACTGCTCTGATGACTGACTTTGTGAGGCTTGGGGATGAACTCTGGATGTGTTGACTGGACAGATCGGTCCTGGGGCCTCTGTCCAGGGTACTGGACATCTACCATGTAGGGATCGGCCTCAAGTACCTTCTAAGCCTAACTGGCCATTCCTTGTTGCCTGTAGGAATTCCAAGTCCCTCGAATGCTCTTCTATAAACCTTCCTTGGTCCTCAGACTTCTGTCTGAGAAGGCATAAGAATCACAGAGATACCCAGAGGGAGAAGGACAGAGACAGGACTGTGCAAATGGGCGGGGTGTGAAGTGTGGGCAGGCACATGGGAACGTCTGGCCTAGAAGCAGGGGACCTGTCAGTTCCTCTCTGTCTTTCATCCAATTGCTGTGTGACTTCAGGCAAGATCTCCACCTTCTCTGAGCCATCCTGAAAGCCTGGGATGACAGTCCACTTCTCCTGCCACTGGTCATTGGTTTCACAAGGACAATAAGCAGTGTTGTCCTTAGGTGTGGGAAACAGGAGCTCCGACCCCAGGCGTCATTGTGCCTATGGAGAAAGGTCTCCAGGGTCCTGGGGAAATAGCCCTCATTTTAGGGGTTGCCAAGAGAACAGTCCTTTTTGGAGCCATAGATAATATGACAGTTAGGGTGTTTACGTGTGACAGTTGCAGGGGGTGGAGGCTTCATGGTGAAAGATGGGATGGGGCAGCCTGAGAGAGGCCACCTGTCTCCATGCCGGCTAGGTTTGCCAAGGGCAGAATGTACTGCCTTCCGCAGCCTCGCCCTGATTTAGAATAGCAATCCCAGACACATGGCACGTGGGCCCTGGTTCTGCTCCTGCCCACGCCTGACAACACCGTGCCCACACCTGGCTTCCCGCACCAATGTCCTACCTGGACGCTCACTAGCCGACCAGCCAGGGTTCCCACCTTCTGATCCCAATCAAGCTAGGGAAACTCTGCTCTCCAGGCGCCGGGATCAAATGCCTTCTGCCAGGGTCACCTTTCATCCTTAGTTCCTCCGGGCCACTGGGATGGCAAAGATGGGGGAAGGGGTCCCCTGGCTGAGACCAGCCCCAGCTGTGAGCTCCAGTGTGGCTCAGAGTGCGCTGTGCGTGCCAGGGATGTGTCTGGGGAGACCATGGGGTGGGGCGGAGGACTTGATAACTGCCCCCTTCAGGAAGGCCCTCCCCACACCTAGAACGGCTTATTCTTCCTCCGACTTTTCAGTCTATTTAGTTTCACTCTGGGTAAGCCCAGGCCTTGTCTGTTCTCTCTGCCCACCCCAGGCCAGGGACCCCTTGCCTCGGATGGCTGTTATGTCCCCTCTCTTTCTTCAACATCAATCTCCAACTCTGAGAAATGGGCTCACTAGGAAACTGGCTCAGGGGAAACTGAGCTGAACGCTGAGGGGTAGGGAGTCTTCTGTGGGAGAGTGAAGTCCAGCGCAGAGAAGGGCAGAGAGGGGAGCAGCCACGTGCGGCTCCTCCTGGCTCGCTGTGGGCTCTGGACAGGCGCTCACTTACCATCCCGTCCCACCTGCATGGGGAAGACTCACCCCTGCTGCACCTGCGTCCTCTCAACCCTCCATGAGTCTCACGGGGGTCATGCTGTTATGCTCCTGTCCCCATTTTACAGATGTGAAGATAGTAGATGGTCAGGGATAGAGCAAGATGCCTAGGGCTGTTGTGGTCACCATTTTCTCACTGTCCTCCCCACCCTCGGGCTCGGGGCAAAGAGTAAGTGCTTACCTGCCATGCTACCCCGGAGGAATGCCGGGAGAGGGGACATGGAGGTGGCCCCACATTGGAGCATCTGTTCAGGAAATGCTAGACAGTCATAGGGGTCAGAGACACTCCTCCACAGCGACCCCTGCACGATCTCATCTCTCTCACGGGTTTAAATCCCATGTCTGTACTGACAGTTTCAAAATTTATATTTCCCATGTGCCCTCTCCCCAGCTCCCCAACACCTCCAGGATATGTCTGGGGCGTCTCTGGCTCAAAGTGCTCAAGACTAAATCCTCGCTGCCTTGAGCCTATCACTGCCACCCAGTATTCCCTGAGGTTGGTCCTCCCAGACTCTCCTGATGGTACTAGTGTCAAAGTTACCCTTAATCCCCTTGCGGCCCCTCCCACTCCTGCTCCTGTCCATCAACCAGTGGACCTGGCCCCAGACAGATCTGAGCCCACATTCTTCGACATCCCTGCAGGAGCTTCCAAGTCCTCCCTCTTGCCTCCTCCCTGGTACACATCTGTCAGGATCATCTCAAGTCCTCCATGGATAACGAAAATAAACCAATCTCCTGACAGTGGCCTAAGGCCTCACAGATGCAGCACACCTACGCCTATCGCAGCATCGTTCCTGCCTGGGCAAATGCCAGCCCTAATGGTGCCTGTTTGTGTTTCAAACGGATCCTCTCCTGCCCCGGGCCTTTTGCATTTGCTGTTGCCCGGCCAGGGATCTTCCCCCAGCTTCTCACACAGCTTGGCCCTGCTTGGTTCTCCTGGGTGAGACCTCCCTCTAAGACCTTCTGACCCCTCCCTGTGGAAAGCAGCTCTTCTTCCTCCGGGCACTGGCCACATCTTTCAGTTGCCTCAGTTTCTCTGGCTCTAACGTGACCACCGTGGACCCTCCGTGAATGACTGCTAAGGACTGAATGAACTGGCCTCAGTCTCCCCCATTTGGAAACAGGAAGCGAAAGAAACAGCACAGACTCAAACAAGTCCTAGCAGGGTCCTGGACTGCTGCTGGGTCGCCTCCATGGCAGAGCTGACACTGGGTGCTTCTGGGTGCCTGGGAACCTGGCTGGCCTGGATTAGCTTGCTTTCTCCAGGGAGTTCTCCACTTCCTCTCCATGGGGGTTGGTGCGCTAGAAGCCCCAGGAGAAAGAGCTGTTTCCATGCTCACGGGTCTGGGGACCCAGAGCTAGGTAGAGAGGTCGGGAACCCAGGAGGGCTCTTGTAAGGCTGGCTGGCCTCGATTTTGTGGCTCATGTTGCAGCCCTGGCCTCTTCACTAGCTTTAGGGGTCAACACTGCCTCCCACTGGCTCTTCCGATCTGGGAGCAGTCCTCCTCTGCCTGACACCTGCATCGGGACACTCCTTCCCATCCTCCTGCCCAAGCCGATCCGTGGCCAAGGGCACTGGGGTACAAAGGGCAGAGTTCAGGCCTTGCCCTGAAGCTCAGCAGGTAAACAGCGGGCTGTGCCTCTGCCATGGTCTGGGCCGTCCTTCCGCACTCCCAGAGGGCAGGAGCACCATGGATAGGTCCCCAGGCTAAAAGATTCTCAGAGTGTCTCAATGATCCTCTTCTAATGGGCTTAGTGAATGGCTTTTTACCCTTTTAGGAGGTCAAGGTATGTTTCTAGGGATCCCATCCTACAGACAGGGAAACCAGATGACTACATTCCAATGAGTCCCACGGCCAGTGTAGGGTCAAGATGGAGTCTGGTACCCTTCCCGAATAAGTGACCTTGAGTAAAGTCTAAGTCCAGTTGATCCATCTATAGGGTGGACATCTATAGGGTGGGCATCATCTATAGGATGGACATCCATAGGGTGGATATCTATAGGGTGGACATCTATAGGGTGGGCATCTATAGGGTGGACATCCATAGGGTGTTTGCTTCACTGGAGCTATCTCTAGGCATGGGAGGAGCTCTGTGGAGATCCCCAGTCTGCACCTCTGACCAGTGCACAGCCGAGCTCACAGCAGTCCAGCAAATGCTCAGGGAGTGAGAGATGGGGTCATGGTATAGCGCAGTAAGTGCTGGCCATCCTTGCATCCCACTGGCTCCAAGGGCTCCATAGTCCTCCACCCTTAACAGTCCTGACTGCTGGTCCCCGGGAAGGGGGGTGCTCATCTATATGGTTTCCTGCCTGTATCTGCAGCTCTGGGGTCACATGATCCAGAGACAGCTGCTCCTCTCTGCTGACAAGACAGACACAGCCACTTCTGCTGTGCTATGCCCACATCCCACAAATACATAGCGCTACTCGGATCCTTCCCCTACCTCCAGGGTGGGTTTGCGATGGGTTTCCGGGGGCAGGTGAGGGGTCGTCCAGTCTGCCCATATCACACAGATGTTTGGTAAAGGCAAGGGACTCATCCAAGCTTTTCTAGCAGAACCTGTCTTAGACCCAAGACGTCACCCCACAGAGCTCCTGTTCCTCTGGAAGGAGGAGCCCCTGCTTCCCTCTCCCTCACGCCAATCATCTTCTTAGGGATGAAGGTCATTGCAAGAAAGCAAAATTTTCTAGAAAGATGAGAGAGGGAACCATGCAGGTGAGGGGTGAAGGTCAATGCTCCTGTCCCCTCCCTCTATCTGGCAGTCCCCTCCCCACACTGCTCCTGAGCTCATAGAATGATCTACTCTTTCTAAGAACCGGAAATGCCATCTCTGCCTTCCCTTGCTCAAAGGGAGTCTGGGGGGGGTCACGACCCTGCCTGTCCCCTAAGTTCAAGACCCTTTGTTTCTAAGGCTGCACCCCCACTCTGCCACCTGGCTTTCCCAGCGCCTTGTGGGATCAGAGGCCTGAGGAGGATTAGGCTCTGCGATGGCTCACCACCCTCCACCTCCCCGCCATCCTGCCTCCCGGACTTAGTCATCTCTGCCCTCTGCCGCCTTCTCTCTCCATCACAACCCGTCTACCAGGCCAGGGAAGGAGGACACTGACAGGCAGCCCCCACCCAGGGGGGCGGTGAAGCCAGGGGCCGGCTGCTCCGCAAAGGCTCAAGCCGCTTCCCCTCCCTCCCCCTTCCCTTCCTCGCCCCGCAGCCCGCGCCTCCCCCTCCGCCGCTCTGCGCACGGATGGCGGCGGGAGCCGCAGAGGTGTATGTGTGTGTATGTGTGTTTGTGTGTGTGTGAGTGCGAGTGCATGTGCGTGTGCGAAGGGGGAGGCTGCGCCTGGTCCCTGGTGCCCACGGGGCTATGTCCTTTTCTAGGGACTGAGGGAGGGGGCTGTCCCTTGTCACGACCAGGAATTCCCACGGGGGCAGAGTCGGCTCCATGGATCCTAGGATGGGAAGGGGGACACTGCCCTCCGGGTGCTGTCCGCTCCCAGCGAGGCGCTGAGTAATGCGGGGCCCCACGGTGTGGGTATTGGCGATCAAGGACAGCCTTTTGCCGGGGTCACCCTGCTGAGGATGGGGTGAAGGAGGGGGCGTGAGAAGGGGACTCCACCGATGTCCGTGGTCTGGCGGGGTCTCTGCGGACCCCAGGGCTCGCGTGGGGGGCGGGGGCGCTCAGTCCTCGGGGACAGCTACCAGCCCGTAGGAGCCCGGGGCGGGGACCCAGGGCACCGGAGCGCGGGAGTCCGCGCCGCTCCTACCTGCCCACGAAATTCTCCAGCACCGAGCTCTTGCCGGCGCTCTGGCCGCCCACCACGGCGATCTGCGGCAGGTCGAGGTCCGCGTTCTGGCCGATGGCGGAGAAGGCGTCCTGTAGCCGATTGACCAGAGGGATGAGGTCTTCCATGCCGCGGTTGCCCATGACTGCAGCGGGCCCGGCGGGCTGCGATCCCGGCTGCCGCTCCTGCTCCGGCTTCTGGCCCCCGGCTTCGCGGCTGCAGCAGAATATCCCGACTGCGTGCGCCGCGGGTCCCCCGCCCCACGGGGAGCGGAGCGGAGCGCTTCTCCAGACCGCCGCTAGATGGCGCACGGGGTCTCGCGGGCTGGTCACCATGCGCAGACGCCGCGCGGTGCGCTATGGGTGTTGTAGTTTTCTCTTTCTGCGGCTTTCGGGGCGACTTACCTGTGTTTTTGGGGTACGGATGCTGCACCGAAGATATTATTTCTGGCAACGAGAGAGGTGCTAACTCTAGAAGTTGGTTATTATATGGTGGCCATGATTACTTCATTCTAGGATTCATTTCCAGTGGAGAAGCTGAGACCTTAGAGGAAGATCTGGCACCCTCAAGATTGTGATCAGCTGACAAAAATAAGCTCTAGTCCATTTAACCTTGGATGCTTTCTATTCTAGGTTCTGACACTAATTAAAAATCTTAAGTGTATTCCTTTCTATTTTGGGGCCTCGGTGTTTCTGTTTCTAGGAGAAAGAAAAGACCATTAATTCAACGAATTACGTGGAACCTATGATAAGCCAGGCCCCATCCTAAACTCACAGATACAACACAACAAAACAGCAAGACAGCTGTGGTCTCCACGCTCAGATCTTACAGGTGGTGGGACAGACTGGACACAAATAGTCAGAGGCTGGAAAGAGAAAAAACGGAAGTCGTCTGGGCTAGAAGGCGTGGAAGAACCCTACAGGGAGTGGAACGCCACCCTAGCCGGCAGAAGTCAAAGGTTTTCTGAAGAAGTGACCTTTGAAAAAGAGCCTAAGTGATAAGAAGGAGCCACAGGTAGATCAGGGAAAAGCTCCCTGGTAAGAGGAAGGCCTTCAGGGAGAGATGAAAGCTCTTGTCTTAAACTCTTAGGGCTCTAAAAGGGTGGTAGCCAGGCCCAGAGAGTGCGGAGACTGCCAGGTAGCAGGATGCAAGCCAAGGGCTCTTACAACTCTACTTGCCTGCCTGTGCCTTTCCCCCCAGAGAGGCCGCGAGACACCGTGCCCAGCTACCCCTTTTGCACCAAGAGGGACCTAAGTAGGACTTCCCACAAGGAAGCCAAGAAAGGAGATCAGCAGGTCCCTTCCACAGGCGGAGACTAATTTTTCACCCACTGAATCATGGTCCCTGAGTCAGGCACCATGCCAGTCCCCATAGACATAGCAGTGAGAAGAATGTCCTTTGCCTACACATGGCTTACAGTCGAGTGGGAAAAGGAGGGGCTATAGGCAACTAAGCCAATAACTGTGACTGTCGGATGGCCAGGAGCAGGGAGCGGGGCTGGGGCAGGAATTGTGTTGTCAATGTCTGCAGGGTGATCAGAGACTGTAATGTCAGGCAACTCCGTAACAGGGACTAGAAGAAGGTGGACAATGAGCCAGGCGAGAAGGGATTTCCAGGTAGGTGGAGAAGCCCCTGGGCCTTACCGACATATATGATCTGTATCCTTCCACATTTCTGGGTTCTAGTTACATAATCTGGAGAGTGGGCACAGAGACAGAACAGAATGCCTGGTGCTCACTGGTCCTCAGTAACCATGCCAACCGCATCAGAAGTCCGGGTAGCTGAAGCACCAGTTCCAGCATCCTCCATCCAGAGCAACTGTCCTTAGCCAACCTGTTAAGGACCAGAGAGGGCAGGGATATGTGCCAAGATGACCAGCGCCATCAATTCAGGCTGGAGTACAGTCTGAAAATGTCTGTCTGGACCATTGCAACTGGGATTTTGTTATTTTTTTTCCTGAGTCTTTCTTTTCTTTTTTTTAAAGGGAAAGTGTGAATGTAGTCTTCCTTACCACAAATTGTGCAATTAATGTTTCCCATATTTGGGGAAATCATGGGATTAGTACAGAGTGGATGAACCTCAGCCTGTGAAAACCTCCTTCTTGATCTTGGCATCTTTCCTGCCAGGTAAGTAGGATAACTTTCTTCGTAAACACGAAAGCGAAACTTACTGTGAAAAGACCAGACACTCCAGAAGTATTTGAAAGCCTCAGGCTGTCTTTCCATCTATGGATCAACACCACAGCTGAGAGTTTATCTGCATCGTATCTGTTTTGTTTGGTTTTTGAGACAGGGCTTCTTTCTGTAATAGTCTTGGCTGTCCTGGAACTCACTCTATAGACCAGACAGGCCTTGAACTCACAGAGACCCGCCTGCCTCTGCCTCCCAAGTGCTGGGATTAAAGGTGTGCATCACTACCACCCACCTGTGGCATGTCTTTTATCTTTACAAAATGGAATCATGCTAAATGCCCTGCAATAATTGATTCCTGAGCCACTAGGACCAGGTGGGGAGTTGGTTAGAAATGCAGAACTCCAGGGATCACCCAGGACGTTCAGTGTCACAACTTGAGTGTAACGAGGACCAAGGCCTGCAGGAAGCTACTGTGCAAAGGAGTGGGAGTGTGGAGGGTGGTGCTCTGCATAAAGGGAGTTCCGTGAAAGTGTGAATTCAGAAAGTGAGCATGCCCTGACACACACTGCCCTCCTGCAGAAGGTGAGCACACCCTGACACACACTCTGCCCTCATGCAGAAAGTGAACACTCCCTGACACACACTCTGCCCTCGTGCTCTCTGTATGGTTTTGAAGAGGCCAAAAGAGGACTGCTGCAGAGAGGCCCCCAGGCTCAAAGAAGCTGGGCACTCTGAGGGACAATATATCCATCCAATCAGAGACCCCAGAAACACCAAATGTTTTGGCCCTCTGCTCTGAATTTTGGGAAGGGAGGATGCTTGCTGAGCTCCCGAAGTTGGACTGCCATGGAGCTCAGTTTTTTTTTTTTTTTAAATTTTTTTTCTTTTTTTGTTTTTTTTTTCTTTTTTATTTTCTTTCTTTCTTTTTCTTTTGTTTTTTTTCTCTTCTCTTTTTGGAGCTCAGTTATTAATAGGAACTCTCCATATGTGGTTCCTTCCAGCCAGTGACTATGCTCGGTGACTCCCCTGGCAGTGTCTCAGAACTTTGAGTAGCTTGCTGTGATAGATGAGGGAAATGAGGTGCAGAGATACTACTGAGGAATGTGTCCAAGGTCACAAGGCTAAGCAGAGTTGGGGACTGGAGAGAAGGCTCAGCATTTAAGAGCACTGGCTGCTCTTCCAGAGGTCCTGAGTTCAATTCCCAGCAACCACATGGTGGCTCACGACCATCTGTAATGAGATCTGATGCCTTCTTCTGGTCTGAAGGCAGAACACTGTATATATAATAAATAAATTAATTAATTAAAAAGAAATGACAGGGCTGGAGAGATGGCTCAGTGGTTAAGAGCATTTCCTGCTCTTCCAAAGGTCCTGAGTTCAATTCCCAGCAACCACATGGTGGCTCACAACCATCTGTAATGGGGTTTGGTGCCCTCTTCTGGCCTGCAGGCATACAGACAGAATATTGTACACATAATAAATAAATAAATATTTAAAAAAAAAAGAAATGACAGAGTCAAGCTGTCAGTAGAGGGGTGTAGCACACAGCATTGTCTGCATTGCATTGGAAGTCTGTGAAGTGTGTGTGTGTGTACAGAAGCTAGAGGAGAAACTCAAATGGTGTCCTCACCTGCCATCCACCTTGTTTTTTGAGACAGGATCTCTCATCTCCCCTGTACTCATCAAGTCGGTAGTAACTGACCACTTTGCCCCATCGTCCTTCTCTGCACTGGAGTTACAAGCATGTACCTCCATGACTGACTCTCTTATGTGTTGTGGGCTTCCAATATCCATCCTTAGGGTTACAAGGCAAGCACTTTAAAAACTGAGCTATGTATTTTGAGTGCACATAAAACCATACAGCAGCCTCCTGTTATGTGTGCACAGCAGATACTGAAAAAAAAATCAGTTGAGGGCCAGAGAGATGGCTCAGCGTGTGAAGGGCTTTCCACCAAGCCTGCCTAGCTGAGTTTGGTAGAGAAGGAGAGCTGACTCCTTCAAGTTGTCCTCTGACCTTGACACAAACTCTTGGACACCCCCCACCCACACCCCACCCACACCTCCCACACACAAATAAAGAAATAACAATGAAGGAAACCACACCATTTGATTTGATCTTCAGATAAAAGCCCCTAGAGCAAGCCCTTGTATTTAGCCATTCATTTTTCTCTGAGCCTGGCATTTTGGATCTGTCATTCATTGTGTTTTCTTCAATGCACAGCGATCAGTGTCTATTTGGTGGCAGAACTCATGCAAGACACAGGTCTATGAAGGGGTTAATAACAAGGCTCATCCTGTTGCAGCAGGGATTCACAGGGGGAGAACTAGACATGCCCAGCAGATTGGGCACATGGAGCAGGAGCACTGTGGTACTCTGAATATGCAAGGCCCCCATAGGCTCATATATTTGGGCGCTTGGTCATTAGGGGAGTAGTGTATTTGACAGGGATTAGGAGGTGTGTCTTTGTCGGAGTAGGTGTGGCCTTCTTGGAGGAAATGTGTCATTAGGAGTGGGCTTTGGGTTTCAAATACTCAAGCCCAGCCCAGTGTCTCTCTCTTCCTGCTGCCTCTGATCCAGATGTAGAACTCTGAGCTCCTTCCCCAGCACCGTGTCTGATTGTATACCACCATGCTTCCCACCATGACAGCAATGGACTAAAACCCTGAATCTGTAAGCCAGCCCCAATTAAATATTTTCTTTTACAAAAGTTGCCAGGTTGTGCCAGGCAGTGGTGGCACAAGCCTTTAATCCCAGCACTCAAGAGTCAAAGGCAGGTGGATCTCAGTGAGTTCAAGGCCAGCTTGATCTACAAAGTGAGTTCCAGAACAGCTAAGACTGTCACACAGAGAAACCCTGTCTTAGAAAACCAATGAAAGTTGTCATGGTCATGGTGTCTCTTCACAGCAAGAGAAACCCTAAGACAGACACCCAGGGCAGGGGCACTGCAGGGGAAGCACCTGAGCCAGGCTGAGGCATGCACAGTGCCCTCCTCATCAAGGCTGGGAGGCTGGGGACAAAGGCATTCTTGGAGTTTGAGTGAGTTGCTGGTCTAGGTGTCTGCATTTGCCGAGCACTCCCCACGAGCCTGGGAGAGGGCCTGACTTACTGCTGGTTCTGCCCTGCTGATACATGAAGCCAGTTGTCTGGTGTTCATGTCCCTTCTCTATAGACTGCTTTATGGCCTGATGACTTAGAGCAGCCACTTCACCTCTGCGAGCTTCAGCTCTAACTTTTTTTTAAAAGGGGATGGATAATAAAATCTCTGAGTTTCAGGATCCAGAATTGATGAAGCAAATTTGGGTAGAGAATCAATGAAACAACAATTAGCATAGCTGTAAGCAATACCGCCCCCCCCCACAGACTGCACCCTCTAAAGGAATCCTTGTGTCTTAGGAAGGCATAAGAGGGTGTGGCTAGAGGTAATGACAAGGTATGTGGAAGGAAGAGGCTGTCACCCACAAGTCAGTTCTGTCCAGCAGAAATGACCAAATTAAGGCCCCATCAGAAGGATGCTTGCTCCAGAAGACAGGGATGGACTCAAGGCTGTGCACATCCAGTTTGCCCCCACCTCTGTCCTCCTCTCTCTCACCGTGTGTATTTATAGGAAGGGGCACAGGTGGGCAGCAACCATTGGCAAGGCCACGTGAGAAACACACGGTCTCACACTCACTCTGCCTCCTGCCCAGTGTGGAGCTTCTGCTGAGCATGGCCGGTTCCCAGGAATCCTGAGCAGGCCTGGAAGGTGGCAGGCCCACCTTGCTGTCTGTGTCAGTGTGCCCTGCTGGATGCCTGACTGGGATCTCCCCTGTACGGGGATAGGTGTGGATGTCAGTCAAGGAAGAGCTGCTCCGTGGACCATCAACCCCAGGGACAGAGGGGAGGTTCTTGAATTCATGTACTGGGGTAGTCCATTTCTCCATTCATTCATCCATTTCATTGATTTTCACCAAATAAGTGTGATGAGCAGGAGTGAGAGGGATCTCAAGGACGTGGGGACAATTCAGCAGCTTCTTTTGCCATCTGGAGGCGCATGACATCCCTGGGGATAGAAATAGTGTGAGCTGAGGCGGTAGCAGGTTACAAACAAAGATGCCATATGGGGTCGATGACCACACAGAAAATAGTGACGGCAGCCACTATAAACATTGCACAGGTGCTGGCGTGGGAACCTGCAAGACTAAGACGCTGCAAGGCTTCAGCAACAAGACACCGTCATTATTATTGCTAGCGTCACCACCGTCAGCATTGAGAAAGGGTCTCTTGTAGCCCAGGCTGGCCTCAAACTCTAACTGAGAATAACTGAGTTCTGATCTGTCTCCCTTCACTTGCCAGGTGCTGGGGTGGGGTTACAAGCATGTGCCACAGTACCTGGTTTTCTGCAGTGCTGGAATCGAATCCAGGGCTTTGGGGCATACTAGACAAGCATCCTCCTAGTTGAATTATGTCCTTAGTCCATCATCATTATCAACAATATCAACCACCACAACCACAATAAACAAGGCCTGTTTATGTAGCCCTGCCTGACCTAGAACTCACTATCTCCGTGGTTCTCAACCTGTGGGTTGAGGCCGCTTTTCAGGTCAAATGGTCCCTTCACAGGGGGCTCATATCAGATATCTTGTATATCAGATATTTACATTATGATTTATAACAATAGCAAAATTACAATTATGAAGTAGCAAAGAAATGATTTTATGGTTGGGAGTTGCCGCAACACGAAGAACTGTATTAAAGAGTTGCACCATCAGGAAGATTGAGAGACACTGCTCTATATAAACCAATAAGGCTTTGAATTTACACCAATCCTTGGGCTTCTGCCTCCTGAGTACTAGGATTACAGGCATGAGACTGCCTGGTTTGACCTCAGTGTTAACCTGAAGAACTCAGGATAAGCCTGGAGAGATGGCTTAGCAGTTTAAGCACCTCTTCTTGCTAGAGGATCCAGGTTCGATCCCCAGCACCCACACGGCAGATCACAATTGTCCATAACTGCAGTTCCAGGGGATCCAACACCTTCTTATGGCTTCTGATGGCACAAGGCACACATGTGGTGCACAGACATACATGTGAGGAAACCATATAAAATAAATCTAAAACTTTTTAAAACTTAGAGTAAAAATAACAGCTTTTCTCCAAGTAAAGCACATTTGATACAATATCAGTCAAACTTCTGGTTGGATTTTAGAGGCAGTGAGAAAACTGCCTCTAACAAAATTTAACAAAATTCTATATTCCATTTGAAAAAAAATACAGGATCCAGAATTGGCGAGTTGTATTTACTTCCTGATTTCATAGTACATTGGACATAACCAGAAGGAGCGGGTGTTGATATAGATCCACTGAGTATGGGAATTCCGTGATAAAGAGACTTTTCAAAACTCAGTTGCAAGGGCCCGGGGTCCCTCACTGGGCAATAACGCTTGCTGGAACAGTGGGTGCCCTAAGTCGGGTCCACAGAACCCATGTAGAGATGGAGACAGAGAGCTGACTCTACACTATGGCACACATACCCTGCATATAATACACACACACATATATACACACAACACACTAGTAATAAAAGTTAAGCGGTAAGAAAGAAAATTCAACAGTTTTTTTCAGCTCCCACGGGGAAGGTCTTTTCTTTCCAAATACATATTTTCATATACATACATACATGTACACATGTGTACATACACATATACATTGGGAGGGGGAATTCTGCCTGCCAGAGGTTGAGCAAAGATAATTAGCCCCCAAAAGTAGACCCAAAGCCCTCCAACCCATGGTCCCAGCTGGTCTTCAAAGCTTGAGATCACACGTATTAAAGTAGAAAAAAAGAAAAAGGAAAGGAAAAGAAAGCCTTTCTTCTCACGATCAAAGTCATCCAAACCAACCACTGCAAACTGGGACAGGAGAGGGGCCGAGGAGAATGAAATCGCTTCTAGCCTACTACACACTACTATTCCCTGCCACACAAAACTCAGTTCATAATGAATATGGAGTTTTGAGAGCCTGCTGAGTTCACACCATGTCATATTGTGAATGTGTAACATTTGAAAATAATTTCTGATGGCTGTGTGCTTCCTATTTGAGAGGCAGACACTATGGCTTCTTTAGCTTTTCCCTCCGAAGTTGACTGTTTTCCAGGCTCCTATTATACATAACGATTCCAGGGACAAACCTGTTGTTGTTTTTTTTTTTAAATATTTATTTATTATGTATACAATATTCTGTCTGTGTGTATGTCTGCAGGCCAGAAGAGGGCACCAGACCTTATTACAGATTGTTGTGAGTCACCATATGGTTGCCGGGAATTGAACTCAGGATTTTTGGAAGAGCAGGCAGTGCTCTTAACCACTGAGCCATCTCTCCAGCCCAAACCTGTTGGTTTTAAAGTCTTTTCTGATCATTTTCCTGGGCTACATTCCTACAAGGGGGTTAGTTGGGCAAAAGGCAAAGGGTGCTTAGAGCTTTGATAAACACTTGGCAGATGCGGGCCTGAAAGATGCGCGTGCGCACTCAGCTCGCGCTGGCTTCCATTTTCGCCAGCACCAGCATTATTTTTAGTGTTTTCACTTTAGCAACTAGCTAAGCTCGCCGTGTGCCGGCGTCAGTGCTAGGCATTATGTAATGTCATCTTCACATACACCTACAGGAGGGGACACTTATTTTGTAGATCAAGAAACCAGCGGAGAGGACTCCTTCAGTCCCCCAGGGTCGCGAAACCAGCAGGAAAAAAGCAAAAACAAAAACAAATAACAACAACAAAACCCTGACCCCTTCGTTACCTGCACCTGGGTTCCCACCAGGCTGCAGCATTTGTTTTGTTTGTTTGCCACAGGGTCTCGCTAGTCCAGGCTGGCTTTGGATTCGCGATTATACCGCCTCTGTCTCTCTTGCAAGAAGCTCATAGGCTGGGGCCAGTATGCCCGACCAAACCAGAGTGCGTTTTCTTTTACTTTAAAATAATGATGTTATTTTGACCCAAGATCTTACTGTGCAGTCCCAGCTAGCCTGGAGCTAGCTTTCTTCCAGCTTCTGCCTCACATGTGCTGTGCTGGGTTTACGGGCATTTTCCGACCTATGGGCTTACTCCTGTCACTTGCTCCCTTCCTAAAGACCCCTGCCCCTCAAGGATGAAGCCCCATCCTCTCAGCTCGCCGTTTTCAGCCCCGCCCTCCAGGCTTCCTAAACACGCATCTCCCAGCCGCGGCCATCCTAGCGCCAGGTTGAGCACTTTGGCGAAATTAACCCCAACTACTGCTCAACAGGTCCAGGTGGAGCGAGAAGACCTGGCACCTGTGCCAGTGGCACGAAGACCAGTCCAGAGCCTAGCGGACAGAGCAGTCACCTGACTGCAGCGATCGTGATTTGGTATCTGATGTACCTAGCACCATCGTGTGGCCAGTCCTCAAGGTGTGTGCTGGTGCAAAGTGTGGGCCTTGCCAAAACTATTTGGGAGGAGGGAGTCCTCGGTATCAGGATCGTTCTAGGGGTAGGACGAAAGAATCATTAAACAAAATTATAACTGGGCCAGTACTGATTGTAGAGGCAGGCGGATCTCTGTGAGTTCGAGACCAGCCTGGTCTACAAAGTGAGTTCGAGGCCAGCCACAACTACATAATGAAACAGAAAGGAAAATCAGGAGCTCGAGAGCTTGTTCCGTGGTTAAGAACATTTGTTGCTCTTCCAGAGGACCCAGGTTCGGTTTCCAGCACCCATTTGGTAGCTCACAACCACCAATAAACACCTCTTCCTAGAGGATCAGATGTCCTCTTTAGACGTCCGTGGGCACTAGTCTCCCTCCCCCCACACACACATACAGTACACACACAAACACAGTACACGCACGTACATACAGGCAAAACATTCATATGCAGGACACATGAAATAAAAATAAACCTAAATAAAATGGGGGTAGAGGACGGAGAGACCGTAGAGACCGTAAGAGTACTTTTTCTTGTAGAGGACCTGGGTTCAATCCCTAGTACCCACAAGACGGTTCACAAGTGTTCGTACCTCTAGTTTCAGGATGTACATGATATACAGACAAAACACACACATAAAATAACTTTTTTAAAAACAAGACTATAAAAGAAAAACTGAATTCACACACACACACACACACACACACACACACACACACACACACACTCCTCGCTCCCTTTGTGGGACCCAGCCATGACAAGCTCAAAAGAGACCTGAGTCTCAATTATCTCTAAGGCAATACCTGGTTGCAAGAAAGACCACAAACAGAGATTATCCAGGCACCACCCAGGAACAGATCATCCAAAGGAAATTCCTAACGTTCCAAACGTTGTAGATAGGGTCACCTGCCAGTACACACCCATCGCTTTTCACCAGGACACCCCTAGACAATTGTCAGCCAATCAAGGGTCCTGAACCTTAGAAATCCCTCACCCCCACCTTTGTTTTTTTTTTTTTTTTTTTTGAGACCGGGTTTCTCTGTAGCTTTTGGTGCCTGTCCCGGAACTAGCTCTTGTAGACCAGGCTAGCCTCGAACTCCCAGAGATCCACCTGCCTCTGCCTCCCGAGTGCTGGGATTAAAGGCGTGCGCCACCACCGCCCGGCATAATTTTTGTTTTTTGAGGCAGGGTTTCTCTGTTTAATAGCCCTGGCTGTCCTGGAACTCGCTCTGTAGAGCAGACTGGCTTCGAACTCACAGAAATCCGCCTGCCTCTGCTTTACGAGTGCTGGTATTAAAGGCGTGCGCCACCACCGCCAGACCTCACCCCCACCTTTGCTGCTACAAAAACCCAACTCTAACTGAGTTAGGGGATCTCCGATCATTACAAGACGTTGGTCACGTGGAGAGACCGAGTTTGTAAACTTGTGTAAGCATAAAGGCTCTTTGCTTTTACATACAGGACACGGTCTTCTAGTTGGTTTTCGGGGGACCCAATGATCTGGGCATAACACTTCACGCTAGCTCGCTCCTGTCCCAGCCCCACAAGGGCTCAGGATCACCGGATGGACAGTAGTGACTTCAGGAGGTAGGCTGCGAATTGACCCTCCTAGAAGTCCTCCTCCATGCTCCTGCCAGATAAACAGACGAGCCTAGAAGCTCACAATCGCCCCTTCCCGATTCCGGGACCTGGGAACCCAGAGTCTGCGCTGCCCTGCGCCTCCTGGCATCTGGGAGCCACCGTGACTCCAGCAACTGAGGAGCGGCCGCAGCCCCCGCGGCTTGACCCGCGCGAAGCTGGTTCCCACGGCTGCGGCGGCCGCGGTGAGCCCTCCGGACCTCTAGAGGGCGCTCCGCGCAGGACTGCCCAGCCGCCAGGCCTTCCGAGTGGACAAGCTACTGCCGGGTCCCGAGAAGCCCGCGAACCGGCGAGCCCGCGCCGTCAATTCCGCGGGTGGTTTTCGCGTCTTCCGCCTTCGTGGATTGCTGAGAGGTGAGGGGAGCCTGCTTGGTGCTCGCCCTGGAAGCCTCTGTGGAGGGCTTGGCACCTGGGTAGAGTGGACTGCAGGGGTAGTGGCTACCTGTATGGAGGCTGCAGGCTTTGTGTACAGGCGAGGCCACGGGATCAGATGCCCGGTGTTGGATATATCTGCGGGGAAAGGGGGTGGAGGAATGAGGGGTAGTGGAGGGACGTAGGGGTGTATTGTAGTGGAGGAAAGCTTTTCCCTCCTGTCCAGGGTTCACTAATTTAAGTGAAGGCTGGGCGTTAGTGCTGGTGTAATTGACACCACATAGGGCTAGGGCAGCCAAATCCCAAACCGGGGGGTGTGTCTGGAGAGGTGCTGGCTCCAGGAAGTGATGAGTGGGGGGGGGGAGACAGAAGGTGGGGGTTGGGGGGTGGTGGGAAGGTGTTCTTGGGTTGGAAGGGTGAAACCGTCAGAGTTGAAGAGATGGGAGTGAAGAGAGAGGTCTACAGGCAAGAGCATTGTTCTTGGCAGCTGACCAGAACTGAAAGCGCTGGGGTCCAAAAGTGTCATTGTCTTGACAGGGTTGGGAGTGTGTAGACGTGCAGCCTAGCCTAAGCGTCTGTGGGCTAGGGTGGGTGCTTTGGGAGGGGAGGGGGGCTCAATTGACCCAGAGTGGTGACCTGACCTTACCCACCTTCCCTCAGCAACCATGTTCAACCAACAATTCCAGCAGCAACAGCAACAGTTGCAGCAGCTGCAGCAGCAGCAGCTCCAGCAGCAGCAGTTGCAACAGCAGCAGCAGTTACTGCAGCTCCAGCAGCTGCTGCAGCAGTCCCCACCGCAGGCCCCCTTGCCCATGCCTGTCAGCCGGTGAGTTGCCCATTGAAAGAACGGAGGCTGTGGTCGCACTCAGACCCCTGTTTTGCGGTCCCAGGGGCATCCTTGTTTGAGTGTTAAGTGTCATCAGTTTCCACCTCGGAGGGGTCTCCAGGTGGACGACTTTCCCACCAACCCTCTGACGCTCCCCTTCCACCACACAGGGCCCTCCCCCAGCAGTCGTCCCCGCAACAGCTTCTGAATCTCCAGGGCACCCACTCAGCCTCCCTGCTCAATGGCTCCATGCTGCAGAGAGCTTTGCTACTTCAGCAGCTGCAAGGTATGGCAGTTCTCAGCGTCCAGTTTCCTCGGTTTCCTGCTCAATCTTCCCAGCTCTCACAGTGACCCTGAGAGCATCCTTACGGAGAGGACACAAAGTCCACAGGCTACTCTGCTAAGTGCAGTTACCAAACACAGTGCTGGCTTTTTTGGCTTTTTTTGGCAGTGCTCAGCATAACCCGCTGTCATGAAGATTACATGGTATTTGTCCTGAGTCACTCAGCATCCTGCCAGACCTGAGCCCTGCCTCCATGAATCCCTGTCTCAGGCCTTGAGTGTGAAGCCCGTGCCCTTGCCTCAGTTTCCCTGTGTGGGGAGGAATCTTAGCCCTTCCTTCTGACTCTATTGATAACAGTTAGGGGAGGTACACCCATAACCCCCTCTACAAATGAAAACAACGGCAACCCGAGTCCCTTCCCCATAGTACAACACAGGTTAGCTGGTTAACTGGCCATCACTTGACTTTCAGATGGCACATGGATAGCTGGGGAGAGAAAAATCCAATAGCGGCACAGTGTGTACATATAGATGCCACCTTTTCTTTTCCCGTCTTAAAAGTCATACTTCTCATAGTGAAAATAATGTGTTAAAACAGGAACATCAACAACAAAAAACCAAAGGGGATGGAGAAGGTGGCTCAGTGGTTGGGAGACCTTGCTGCTCTTCCAGAGGACCCAAGTTAGAGTCCAATACTCTATACATGGGGCAACTCAAATTGCCTATAACTCCAGCTCCAGGGGATCTGTCATCTTTATCTGGCCTCGGGGGCCATCCTCCCATATACGACATAATGGTACCTAAACACACACACATACACATAAATTAAAATTTGAAATAAATACTGAAAAATAAAGTTATTGAAAACAACAATACCCAAGTGGTAGGAAAGCATTCACTCATCTCCGGGAGAGTCACCAGCCAATATTTTAATATAGTTCTTTCTGTTGTTTTCGCTGGGAAGGAGCTTGGGTATGATTACTATGATTAATATAAGATCTATGTCATGTTTCTTTCTTATTTTCCTGACTTAGAATTGCTTTTTTGTTTATTGTTTGAGACAGGGTCTTACTCTGTAGCCCTAGCTGGCCTGTAACTCACCATGTAGACCAGGCTGGTCTCAAACTCACAGAGATCGCCTGCCTCTGTCTCTCCAAGTGCTGGGATTATAGGTGCATGTTGCTTTATTTATTTGGCCTTGCTATCCTGGAACTTACTATGTAAGCCAGAGTGGTATTGAACTCACAAGAGTCTTCCTACCTCATCCTCCAATGACTGGGATTATAGGTATTAGCCAGAATTTTGGTTCACTCAGGATATTTGTGGTAGGTTTAATTTTTTACTAGAGGGATGTGCCCTTATGGAAACCTCAATTATCTGTTTCTCCCCCCTCACTTCCCTTCCTCATTGTCTCTTTTCTATCCTAAATACCCTTGGGATGAACATGACATTTGAGACTCTTTTCTCATATTAGATTCCCAACATAAAACGACTGAGTCGGGGGATGGATGTTTGATGACTTTTGATAAGTATTGCCAAATTACTTTCCTAAGGATTGGACCAGTTTGCAATGCCACCAGTCGCGTATGACAGTGCCGGCCTCACCATGCCCACGGCAGCATTGGGTATTCTATGCTTTTTTATATATAACCTGTATAACTGTATAATATGTACATATAATTTACTAAGTTGGTTTGCAAAGACCAAGGCTGTGTCTTGAATGTCTTAACTTACACTTCACTGTGCGAGTGCAGCCAAAATATTTTTACACTTATCCATTAAACATTCGCATTTCATTTTGTGACTTGTCCATGTCCTTTGTCCATTTCTGTGTGAGAGCACTCTGTGTTTCATCTTGTTGTGTATGGGAGCTGGTGGCTCTCTGCGACTGTGTATTTGTCTTTGTTATACCTGTCTATCAGATATACTAGTTCATAACTTTGAAGCCTTGTTTGACAGATGAGAGGAGGGGGAAATGGTTTGCTCCGGGTCCCAGAGGTAATGCCATAGAGTCTGGACCTGATCTCAGCTTTCAGCACAGCTGACCTGTGCCTTTAACCTGCGCTGCCCTCCCCAGCACAGCCCCTGAACCTCAACGTGGGTGGCAACTCTCTTCCACACTCGGGGCCGTCCCTGGGTAAAAAGCTGAGTCAGAGATGTCACAGGAAATAAGATGGTTGGACCTAGGATAGATCTCTAGGGAAACAGGCGTCACAGAAGGCCTCCTGAAGGGGAGACAGGAAACACATAAAAGGAGGTCTGAAGGATGCTGGGAATCGGTGGAGCACAGCAGCTTCCACAGAGGGGGCAGCATGCCCAGAGGCCCTGAGGCAGGGTGGTTGAGGGGCAGCACAGGCCGTGTACCTAGAGCTCAGTGTGAGGGGCGGCAGGGCCAGACCCTGCTGTGAGCAGACGTGTTACTGAGCAGGGAGCTATAAAAGGCTTTGGGCAGGGGATGAGCTCAGAGTGTAGCTCTAGAGAGATCTTGTTTGCTGCAGTTCCGCGGAGGGATTAAGCGTCTTCAGGAGATGGGAAGCCTGGTCATAGGGCACACGTGTGATGTCTTGGGTGTGAAGGATAGGATAAGGAGGAGTGACAGCTAGCAGGCGTCTCTCGGAGACCTCCAACAAGCTGCTACTCGGTTTTGTGTCTACGTTAGTCATCTATAGAAAGAGCCACATCTTCCCTGCTACCTGGCTGGCTAGAGGGCTGTAGTGACGAGAATACCTTGCACGGTGCCAGGGGCTTCCCTCTCATTGCTAAAGAGAAGCTGGTAGGGGACAAAGTGTGGAACGACAGCTTGCTGGTTCTTCTCTGGGCCTGTGCTGGGTCCCTCAAGGGGCCTTACAGCATTTCTGAGGGCTAGCTGGGGCCGGTCTCACACACACAGCTGGAAGTCCTTTCTCACTGGTGCCCACGGCTCAGCTTGGCTTCACTTTCCCTCTGCTGCCCTCGGACATTGTCTCTGCTATTCCCATGATACTTTGAGGGGCCATGGCGTGACCTGTCTTCTCACCTCTTCTTCCCCACAGGCAACCTCCGTGCTTACAACATGACGGCCCCCAGCCTTACACCTCCCCAGATGGTCACCCCAAATCTGCAACAGTTCTTTCCACAGGCCACACGCCAGTCCCTGCTGGGCCCTCCTCCTGTTGGGGTCCCAATGAACCCTTCTCAGCTCAGCCACTCAGGGAGGAACTCCCAGAAACAGGCAAGAACTCCTTCCACCACCCCCAATCACAAGGTGAGTCGCGCTTTGGGTGGAGCCAGGGAGAAGTTGGTGAAGGGCTGCCCCAGTGTCAGCCGGACTCTGTGTGTTAGGGCTCACCTGGCATTTGGGCAGGTCCTGCTCCCTCATTGTGCCTCAGTGCCCTTGTCTGTAAGATGAAGGTGGCGGTGTCTAGTCTCCCAAACATCAAATACCTCTGTGCCCCTAATGGGACTTTAGCCATACCCAAATACCACTTTGTTATTATTTATGTACTATTTCTCTCTTTAAAACTTTTTTGTTGGTGTTTATTTGTTCATTTGTTTGGCTTTTTGAAAGAGGGTTTCTTTGCCTTGGTTGTCCTGGAACTCGCTCTGTAAGCCAGGCTGGCCTGGAATTCAGAGACCTGCCTGCCTCTGCCTTCCAAGGGCTGGCATTAAAAGAGTGTGCCATTACCACCCAGCTAATCTTTTTTACTTCATCATTATCATTCATTTTCCATGTGCCAACGTGGGTATGCGGAGGTCAGAGAACAACTTGTGTGGGTCTGTTTTCTTCTTCCACTGTGTGGTCCTAGGAACAGAACTCCGGCTGTCATACGCCTCTGCCTGCTGAAGCATCTCTTTACATCCGCAGTGTCTAGCAGAAATAAAACACGAGTCGTGTATATGATTTTAAAGATTTAATCACATTAATAAGATTAAAGGCCAAGGTATGATGAGTGATACCCTAGGGTAGAAGATGGCTGCACATTCCAGCCATCCTGAGCAATGGAGAAAGACCTTAAAAATTTAAAAATAAATTCAAAGGAACAGATAAAGTTAATTATACTGCCAAGTGTAGTAGTGTACACTGAAAATCCCGGCACTCTGGAGATGGCACCAAAGGTTCCGGAGTCACCCTCAGCCACATAGTTCAGGCCAGCTGTCCCCAAACAATCAAACAAAAATGAATAAAGCACAGTAAAATTTACTAACATTTTAGTTAATCTAATATTTTAAAAAGATACCATTTTGACATATATTAAAAATAAATAAATTAGTTGGGTGGTAGTGGCGCATGCCTTTAATCTCAGCACTTGGGAGGCAGGGGCAGGTGAATCTCCAATTTTAAGGCCGGCCTGGTCTACAGAGCAAGTTCTAGGACACCCAGGTCTACACAGAGAAACCCAGTCTCAAAAAAAAACCCATAAATAAATAAATATAAGAATTCTCAAACATCTTGGCTTAAGTGATTGATCCTCCTGCCTCAGCCAGGTCTACACAGAGAAACCCAGTCTCAAAAAAAACCCAATAAATAAATATAAGAAGTCTCAAACATCTTGGCTTAAGTGATTGATCCTCCTGCCTCAGCCTCCCAAGTTCCTAAAACTACCAGTATATCTCACCATGTCCCATTTTGTCCAAAAAAAAAAGCCCCAAACCACTAAATACTCCTGCCTTAGTTGAGAGTCCGCATCTTAGGTGTTTTACTGAGGCTGATGGCCACTGTGTGGGACAGGCAGCTCCAAATGTAACTTTTAAGGTGCGAGGGTGTGGCTCGGTGGTAGAGCACAGGTTTGGGGTGTTGGATAGGAAGAATTTTATCACTGCCTAAAAGTTCCAAAACTGTGTAATCCTCATACATAGAGTAAGATAGAGTCCTGGGAAGGCAGGGGATTCACACAGCCATCTAACGTCTCCAGCAGCTGTCTGATGGGTCCAGTGGCTTCAGTGGTTCATCTTACCACATGCGGAAGACTCGGAGTCACAGAGGAAAACACAGACAGACACACACTCACACACTGTCCTAGACAGACACACACACACTCACACACACACACTCACACGCTGTCCTTGCATGTCCTTCAGCTCTTTGTACAAGGTCCACCCCCAGGTGTACGCTGGGCATGAACAATGCTCCCTACTTAATTGCTTTTCGTCCTCCTCCATCTGTAGGAAGGCATTTCCCTCCAGAGGGGCTCAGCCTGTATCCTTGGGGTTAGGCCTGGCACACCGGAGTCTTGGCTTACCTGCGCTCCCGTTTCACATGTAGGAAAACTACAACTGACTCCTTGCATCTCCCAGGGCAAGAGCTGAGTAGTTTGTAAAGAGCCAAGAGTTCTGGTGTGGGTTACCCATGTGTTCACCAGGGCAGGAGGCCTCGAGAGCAGGGAGGAAAGCCATGTGGTTGGTCAGCAGTGCAGAGGTGGTATCTGGCCTGGCCTTTCTGTGGGTCTTGAGTGTGTGAAGACAAAGCAGTTAAGACTGGAACTAGGGAGACCCTGTCTCAGATAGATGGCAGTAACAAAAACCCGGAAACCTACTAAAAGGGTCTGGTCCTAGCCTATGGTTAGGAGCTCCCCGCACTCTGAAAGCTAGGGGCTTGGCCAGAGAAAGGCCAGTGAGGATGCACAGAGTCAGGCTCCTGGTAGGAGGAAGGCTGGTGGGGGGTGCAGAAGAGGGGAAGAGTGGACAGTTCCTGGCCTGAGATTAGGAGACTCCCGGGACTAGAAAGCCTTCGGAGGGTTTAGGTCAAAGGCTCTTGCTGGCTCCTTAGGGAACAAGGAGTGGGAAATCTAGATGACCAAGGGAACGAAGAGATTTTGTGGGTACCCATCCCAGATTCAAATGGCAGGCTGCTAGATGGGCACCTGAGACAATGACTCCTGAAATGTTTCAGGTCATCTACCCTTCAGTCCCTCGATCAGGGGGTGTTGGCAAGTGAGGTGGGGGTTAAAAAATGGATTCTAAAAAGAAGCAGGATTCTTCTTCCCAGACAGTGCCTCTGGGAGACAGGGAGGACCCCACAGAGGGGTCTGAAGAGGCTGCGGAGCTCCAGATGGACACACCTGAAGGTGAGAAACACAGGGACATCAGGGCAGGGGGGATCCTGGTGGCAAGTGAGCCAGGGCCATCTCCTGGAGCTGTGTTCCCTCACCTGCCTCGATTGCAGACCAAGATTCCCTAGTCTGCCCAGACGACATGGAGACCCCAGTGCTTGACCCTGAGCCCTTTGAGGCATCAGAACCACCAGCTAAGAGGCCCAAGAGGTAAGTGCTGCTGCCAATGTTGGGACTCAAAGGCCTGAAGTTAGGCCTTGTCCTCTGGCTTGGGGGAGGGTCAGATTCATCCCTGTGTTTAGCTGGGTGTGAGCCACCTGGAGGCCAGGCCGGGCAGCTAGAAGCAAGGGGGTCCTTGCAGAGTACACGGGTGCTGCTAGGTTTGGAGGGTTAATTCAAGACATGTTGCGTGGTGGAAGTCAGTGCCCTGAGTTTAGGTGAAACAGGCCTGGGCAGCTTTAGAGCTTCCCCCATCCCCCACTGTAAGAACGAGTTAGGAGCTGGGTCATAGGCCTCTCGAAAGATACAGTTTTGATCTTCTTTGATTTTCTTGTTTGGCTTTTTGTTTTTTGAGACATCTTTGGCTGCCCCGAACTCACTATGTAGACTAGGCTGCCCTCCGACTCTAAAGCAAAGGTGTGGACACCACCACCTGGCTTTCTGATTATCTTTGGATCTTTCCTAGCTCAGAGGAGGCCACAGAGAAAGGGCCTAAAGGGCAGCCACAAGCAAAGGTCCAGCCTCAGACCCAGATGACAGCACCAAAGCAGACACAGACCCCAGATCAGCTGCCCGAGCCACCAGGAGCCCAAGTCCTGACACAGTGGCAGCCCCAGGTTCTGCAGCATCAGGCTCAGCTGCAGCCCAGGCTGCAGAAGCAGGCACAGACCCAGACCTCTCCAGAGCACTTAGCACCACAGCAGAACCAGGTACAGTCGCGGGTATATTCCCAGCCCCCATGGCAGGGGCAGCTGCAGGAAACGGACCCAGCCGCAGTCCCTGTGGCAGGTACAGCTGCAGACACAGGCCCAGACACAGACATATCCACAGGTATCCGCCCAAGCACAGCCACAGGAGCAGCCTTCAGGACAGATGCAGGAACAGACATCAGAGAAGACTCAGGACGGGCCTCAGACCTGGCCACAGGGGTCAGCACCTCCACCAGCACAAGTGCCAGTTGTGGCCTGTGCCACAGAACCACAGCCATCTGGTGCCTCAGAAGCTAGGGGAGGTGAGTGTGTGGAACCCTGGCCAGACTCAGCCCTGCCCAACCCTTCTTTCTCCCACCTGGCACTGTCTAGCCTTGACTGGGGACTGAGGGTTGGGCCCGGAGTCCAGATCTGGGACCATCCTCATTTTGAACTTCAGGGTCTTGACTGTGGACAGAGAAGCAAGCTCTCTTAAATCTAGATCTTGGACTCCAAATGGTAGACACGCTGTGGGAAGGGAACATATCTGTCATTTCAGGCCCAGAAGAGGCCTTGCCAGAACCAGTAGGTACCCAGGACAGTGAAGACACGAGCCAGGAGGCATCACCTGGTGACCTGGATGTGGGAGAATGTGAAAAAAGAGCAAGAGAGATGCTTGGGGTGCGTAGAAGCCTGCATACATCCACTAGATGCTGGTGTGTGTGTGTGTGTGTGTGTGTGTGTGTGTGTGTGTGTGTGTGTAAGCCTGCATACAGCCACTAGATGCTTGGGGGGCCTGGGAGCCTGCATACAGCCACTAGATGCTGGGGGTGGGTGGAAGCCTGCATACAGCCACTAGATGCTGGGGCAGGATGAGGAGGAAGCCTGCATATAGCCACTAGATGCTGGGGGGGTAGAAGCCTGCATACAGCCACTAGATGCTTGGGGGGCCTGGGAGCCTGCATACAGCCACTAGATGCTGGGATGTATGTGTGTGTGTGTGTGTAAGCCTGCATACAGCCACTAGATGCTGGGATGTATGTGTGTGTGTGTGTGTAAGCCTGCATACAGCCACTAGATGCTGGGATGTATGTGTGTGTGTATGATGCTGGGGGCGGGTGTGGAAGCCTGCATACAGCCACTAGAAGGCCTGAGACTCTGGTGATGGCCTGGCATCTGTTTGTCCCAGGCTACCTAAGGATTCTTTGTGTTTCCCCCTGTGTGGAAAGGACAGTGCCCTTGTGCCTGGCTGCATGAATGAGCCACCCAGTGCTTTCTCTGCTCCTGTGTCTTTTTCCTTAAGATCTGGATGTGCTTTTGGTCTGGGCACTCCATACTACAGCTCCGAGTCCCTCGTGTGGTGATATCAGTCATTTTAGTGCAGAGTACCTTGGCAAAAAAACCTCCAACTCTACCTTCTAACAATCTTTAAGCCAACCTCTCTTCTTTCTTGGGTCTCAGTTTCCCCGTCCATCATGTGAGGGGTGACATGGGTTGGACTTTCGAATTAAACAGAGTTAGGTTGGGAGTGGTGGGTGGCACACATCTTTAGCCCAACCCTAGGGAGGCAGAGGCAGGCTGATCTCTGTGACTTTCAGGCCAGCCTGGTCTACAGAGTGACCCACATACACACGTAACCAGGTTCAAATCCTGGCTGTCATATTCTCTGTGTAGTTTTGGGCAGTCACATAAGAACCTAACCTCAGGTTCCCTGTTTGTCAGGAAACTTTGAGGAAACGATGCTGGCAGGTGTTCTTGTCGGGGCTGGAACACCATCAACACTCAGATGGTGGAAACTCTTGTCTCTGAATCTACTGTAGATGTGGGGGGCTGGGGGCTCCCTGAAGGTCACCATCCTGCAGAGCAGTGACAGCCGGGCTTTCAACACCACGCCCCTCACATCTGGACTTCGCCCTGGGGACTCCACATCTGCCGCCCCTGTCCTTGCCAGCATACCCTCCAAGCAGACCCTCCAATTCTTCTGCTATATCTGCAAGACCAGCTGCAACAGCCAGCAGGTACTCAGGGCTGGAGCGGGGGGCTCAGGCCTGCTAGGCTTGTGGGCTTACTTTCTCTACACTGCCCAGGGGCTGCCCATCTGCCTGGACATTTCCTGACCAGCTGGTAGAGCAGGTTTTTAGGGTTGGAAAAGCTGGTCTGAACCAGTCAACAAGGCCTCCAGAAGTAAATTCCACTCTTGCGTCTTTTCCTCTTGTGTTTAGTGAGGAAAGCCAGAACCTACCTAACTGTGCGTCTTAGGGCCTCAGCACTTGACATTTGAAGTTCTGGACCCAGGTCTAGCCCAAGCTTAGTCTCAATTGAGTTGATTCTAGTCTCTTGGGAAGCTGAGGCAGGGGGATCATGAGTTTAATGGAAACCTGGTCAGCTTATTGAGAGAGAGCCTGTCTCAAAATAAAACATTTAAAAAGTACAACCAAGATATAGCTCAGCCCTTGTTCAACATGTGATGAACAGTATAAGTAAATATGTGGTATTCGTGGCTGGGTGTGTGGGGGCTTCCTGCAGCTGTCCTAGCTTCCTGGAAGATTGGAACAGGACCCGTAAGCATGTGAGTTCAGATCAACTTGGGCAATATAGATAGAACTCAAGGGCTGGAGAGATGACTCAGAGTTTAAGAGCACTGACTGCTCTTACAGAGGTCCTGAGTTCAATTCCCAGCAACCACATGGTGGCTCACAGCCATCTACAATGAGATCTGGTGCCCTCTTCTGGCATGCAAGCATACAGGGAAGGAATGTTGTATACATAATAAATAAATAAATAAATCTTTAAAAAAAAAACAACTCAATTATCTATCTGTAAAGTTAAAAAGACAAATTTTTTTAAAAAAAAAAGACTTGGTGCTCGCTTTGGCAGTACATATACTAAAATTGGAACAATACAGAGAAGATTAGCATGGCCCCTGAGTAAGGATTACATGCAAATTCGTGAAGCGTTCCATATTTTTTAAAAATCAATTTTAAAAAAGACTTGTTTGTTTTTATCTTATGTGTCTGAGTATTCTGACATATGCCTGTTACTGTGCCACATGGGTCCAGTGCCATCAGATCCTCTGCAACTCGAGTTACATACGGTTGTGAGCCACCATGTGGGTGCCGGGAACCAAACCCAGGTGCTCAGGAAGAGCAGCCAGGGCTCTTAACCCCCGAGCCATCTCTCCAGCTCTCCCTGCTCTTATTTACCTCCGGTGACTGTTGTTCCCTGTGACTGTGGTCCTTGTGTGAGCAGGACCGTTTAGAGCCATGTTCCTTCACTGCAGCGCTCCCAGAAATGGCTGTTTACCATCCTTGTCCTGGCCTGCGTGAGCTGTGTGAAATATTGCCACTGTGGGGACACATGCTGGTGTGACAGGGGAAGAAACGGAGGCAGGGGGTCCAGAGATGCCGGGTGGCATGGCTCATGGCCGCCTCTGCTTCCTTCACGCTGCAGGAGTTCCAGGACCACCTGTCAGAGGGTCAGCACCAGCAGCGGCTTGGGGAAATGCAGCACTCGAGCCAGACCTGCCTGCTGTCCCTGCTGCCCATGCCTCGGGACATCCTGGAGAGAGAGGCGGAGTGAGTAAAGGCTGGCAGAGGCTCGAGTATACTCTCCTGCCATCAGCCTGGGGAATAATAATAATAATAATAGTAATAATAGGGGGCTGGAGAGATGGCTCAGTGGTTAAGAGCATTGCCTGCTCTTCCAAAGGTCCTGAGTTCAATTCCCAGCAACCACATGGTGGCTCACAACCATCTGTAATAAGGTCTGGTGCCCTCTTCTGGCCTGCAGGCATACACACAAACAGAATATTGTATACATAATAAGTAAATAAATATTTTTAAAAAATAATATAATAATAATAATAATTGCTCTGCATTGATTGACTATAACCTCTAGCCTCAGTTTTTCCTGTCTATAAAATAGCCTGATGGGGGTGTAGTGACAGTTTCCTAGGGGTCCTTCCAGGCCAGAATAGAATAGTGTGACACCCTGTGTGGTTGGGAGGACGGCTGTAGTGCAGAGCCCTGCTCCTCTGGCCTGTGTGCCGGCGCCAACCGTAGAAGCACCATAGAATGGCAAGAATCAGGTCATCTTGTGCCCTGGAGTTAGACCTTCCCTGGGCCCTCCTTCTGCTGTCAGCATGTGCTTGGTCTGAAATGTCCACCCTAGAGTCTGGAACTAGCATTTGGGGTGACAAGGCTGGGTGGGAAGCTCTAGGAGCTGCCAGGCCCCAGTGCGTTATCACAAGCTGAACCATATAGACTGGGAACTGGGAGATAAGGGCTGTGTCCAGAGTGCCTCACATTTCAGGAGACTCCAGGAGCCTGAATAACTTTTGAAGCTTCCCAATTTCAGAGTGTCAACAAAGCCAGCTATGGTACACGCCCTGTGATCCCAGCACTCGGGAGGCCAAGGCAGAAAGATCAAGAGGTTCTTGTTTTTGAGTTTTTTGTTTTCTTCGAGACAGGGTTTCTCTGTGTAGCCCTGGCTATCCTGTAACTCACAGAGATCCGCCTGCCTCTGCCTCCCAAGTGTTGGGATTAAAGGCCTGCGCCAGCACCGCTTGGCATAAGATCAAGAATTTAAAGCCAAGCCGGGCGGTGGTGGCGCACGCCTTTAATCCCAGCACTCGGGAGGCAGAGGCAGGCGGATCTCTGTGAGCTTGAGACCAGCCTGGTCTACAGAGCTAGTTCCAGGACAGGCTCCAAAGCCACAGAGAAACCCTGTCTCGAAAAACCAAAAAAAAAAAAAAAAAAGAATTTAAAGCCAACTACTTAACGAGATCTCAGAGTTGACTTATTCAGGATTACAGTAAACCCTGTTGGAGACCTTTCTCAGGCTGGACAGTTGTCTGTGTCAGTGGTTGGGGGTTCTACTGAGGACGGAAGCCAGCAGGCTCATGTCCACTCTGCTTGTTGCCTGGCGGACAGAGAGCTCATGTCTGTTAGCCCTCGGGGTCAGGAGCTGCTGCTCTTTCCTTTGTCTTTTTGATACTAGACTCCTGGCCCCTCAAGGAGGCACCACAGGCTGACCCCCACCCTGGCTTCTGAACCACATACACTTTCCGAGCACTCTGGGAGAATGTAGCATCATGCCCTGCTTTGTTTTCATTGTGCCATTCAGAGATCCTCCACCAAAACGCTGGTGCAACACCTGCCAGGTGTACTACATGGGAGACCTGATCCAGCACCGCAGGACACAGGAGCACAAGGTGCGACAGCAGCTTATGCTTCGAAGGCACCTGTGTGTGCCACAGCCAGGTGGGGGAGGGGGTCCGGGTGGGAGTGGGATGCCAAGTCTATTTTTGTCTTCATGTGACTGTCACTCACATGACTTCTGGTGAGTCAGTCATGTTCCCTTTGGGCTTTTACTTTGCCCATCTGTTCAGTGTAGGCACCAGCTCACCCTGCTATTCAGCCTCTACCCTACTGAGGTGTCTTTGGTGGCTGTCCTCCCTCCTAGCCTGTCTCTGTTGCCACCTACCTCCCACATAGTGAAGAGAACTGATTTTGCATGTCCCATTGTAGGGTCAGAGCTGGGTTGAGCCCGCAAGCTTGACAGGTGAGGTCTCATCGGGCCACTGATAGGGTGGCTTGTACCTAGGAATGGCCTGCCTTCCTTTCCCCAGATCGCCAAACAATCCCTGAGGCCCTTCTGTACCATCTGCAGCCGTTATTTCAAGACCCCTCGAAAGTTTGTGGAACATGTAAAGTCCCAGGGACACAAAGACAAGGCGAAGGAGGTAACCCCCACTGCCTGAGCACAGCATGAATCCGTTCCCCAAGATCATAGAGCAAGGCCTAGAACCCTCAGAAGTGTGTGGTACCTTAGCTGCCCATAGCTGACTTAAGTCCCTCGCCCGTGCCTTGGGCAGCTGAAGACACTTGAAAAGGAGATAGTGAACCCAGAGGAGGAGCACTTCATCACGGTGGATGCCGTTGGTTGCTTCGAGAGTGATCAAGAAGAGGACGAGGATGATGAGGAAGAGGAAGAGATTGAGGCTGAGGAGGAATTCTGCAAGCAGGTATGTGGGGTGAGCCGTTCTAGGCTATTGGGGACCGAGGGGCTGTCCTACTCCTTGAGGGGCCCAGACACTGTGCTGGCATTTGTAAACACTAATACATGACGCAGTTATGGGCTGTGTCACATGGCCATGGAACTAGGCATGAACATTGAGTGACATTGAGTGACAGGTGACATATGCAAAGGCCTTAAAGGCTGAGATACCTTGTGGGGCAAGGGAAGGCAGAGGGAACAGTGCTTAGCAAGGCACAGAAGGCACACTACAGCAGTCCTGGGAGGCTTTGGGTAAGATTTCCCTGCTATTCTTGGACAAAGTAAAAGAAACGCAGGTGGATTGGGGTGGGGAGGGGAAGACAGTGGACTCGGAACTATAGCCCAGTGGTAGAGTGCTTGCCTAGCACGGGCAAAGCCCTAGATTCACCCCCCTAGTACCGGGGGAGGGAAGTCATACAGGCTCCAGCACGAAGGAGGCTGAAGCAGAGGGTTGAGAGCTCCATCATGTGCTATATACCAAGACCCTGTCTCCAAAGAGAAAAAAGAAAGAAAGAGGATGGAGAGATGAGTAGGAGCTGGTGAGAAGCTGTGCTGCTCCCAGAGGACCTGGGTTCAATTCTCCACACCATGTCAGGTACCCACGCATGCACACACTCAAGTGTGCTAAAAAAGCAGCCTCAGAAAGGAAGTGTTTATTCTGGCTTGGAGGACGGGGCTAACCGGAACCCACAATGCAGTCATCAGGACACCTGGGAGGCAGGATCGGCCTGTGCCGTGGCTCAGAGGCCACCCTGAACGGGCTGTAAGCCGAGGACATGGTTGGTACTCTGAAGACCATGTGTGCACTGCAGGCCCCTGACCTGTGTCCAGGTGGGGCCGGAGGCACCACATCTGAGCTCTTGCTCCCTCTCCAGGTGAGGTCAGGAGATACATCCTTAGAGGAATGGAAAGGCTCAGAGACTTACAGCCCCAACAAGGCATACGGTAAGACCCCAAGCTAAGCCCCCAGCCGCCACAGCACTCCAGTCTAGCAGCCCACCCTCTGGCGCTCTTCTCTTCTCCCACCTAGAGCAAGTGGGACACCCAGCTGGTGAAAGGGACCTGGGTATGCAGCCCTTGCTGTATGTCCCCCAGGTGTGGACTTCCTGGTGCCCGCGATGGGCTATGTCTGCCGCATCTGTCACAAGTTCTATGACACTAACTCAGGATTGCGGCTCTCCCACTGCAAGTCCCTGGCTCACTTTGAGAACCTGCAGGTAAGTGGCCATCTTGACTGCCCTGCCCGGGGGCACGACCTGTTCAAATTGGTGGGTATGACCAGCAGCTGTTTGCTGCTGTATCAAGACAGTTCCCAAGCATACTTCACTCTGGCTTGGCTGTTTGTGTTACGTGCTTGTGCGTGTTGCAGGTCCGGGTGGGGGCGACGCCAGAGCCTAGAGAGGATCACACAACAGATCATTACTGTTTAGGCCCAAGTGGGGAAGCAGCTGCTGGCCAGGCGTGCCATACACTGCATCTAACTTGAAAACTTTTGTATCCAGAAATACAAAGCAGCCAAGAACCCCAGCCCTGCCAGCAGGCCCGTGAGCCGCAGGTGTGCGATCAACGCCCGCAATGCCCTGACTGCACTGTTCACCTCTAGCAGTAGCAGTGGCCGCCCGCCCAGCCAGCCCAGCTCCCAGGACACAGCAAAAATACCCAGCAAGGTGAAGCCTGGATGCCCCAAGCCCTCTCTTTCCCTTCGGCGCTCAGCTCGCCTCAAAACCTGATAGAGGGAGCTCCGGCCAGCCAGCCTGACTAGGGCCCGGCCTGCTAACGTTTTCTAGGTACTGCGTGGAGATGTTCACGTGGTTGATGTTATTACTCAAAATCCAATAAAGAGTTGCTCCTCTTTGCAGCCCCCACCAGCACTGTGTCGGGGTGGAGACAGGGAGGGGCACCTACTCTCTGGACACAGTGTGGTGGAGGACCAGGAAACCGAAGTCAGGCTTCCTGAGATGCAGGGTCCCTGGGATAGGACTACAAGGCACTTCTCTGAGCCTCAGTTTCCCTCATAGTGTATCAGGGATAGAAAGGCAACTTGAGAGAAAATTCTTATGGCTAGTGGCCCTAGAAGATGGTCTTGCTCCTACCCCCAAGTTACAGATAAACAAACAGGCCTTAGCAGGGTCATGTGACTTGCCCAGTCAGACTGGCCAGGACTTAACCCTAGGTGTAAATTCTTGGCCTGTGTGTTGGCCTCTATCCAGCTACATCTCACAGAAGCCAGAGCAGACATGGAGTTAAGATTTGGGACTTGGGGGGCGGGTGTCCCCTGCTGCTGAGGTTCAGCTCTTGATTGGCCAGGAGGGCACAACCCTCCTAACCCAAAGACAGATGAGCAGTGAAGGGACCCAGCCTTAGCTCTGTTGTTTCCTCATTTATAGAGAAATGACCTTCAGAGATAAGATGGCCTGGCTGTTAGTGCCAGCTGGGAAGACTAAGGATAGAGTGGAACGCACCGCGGTTTACCGTCAGATCTTGGGACGGTTTTCATGGTGAAAGGCCCTAGTGCCCAGAGGCTGAATGAGCTTAGTCACAGAGCATGTCTGTCTCTGCCAGGCTGGGAAGCAGCTGCTAGCAGGCAACACACTAGGTAGGAAGGAAGTCCTGACCTTGCCTCTATCCTCGACATCAGAAATGAAAAGTGGCTAAGAACCCCAGCCCCACGACGTGGCTCAGGAGCCCCAGTCTGCTCCATCTGCCCCCAGTGGCTACTGGGGCCCCTACCCTGACACAAAGAGGCAAGAAGGGCAGTGGTGTGAGAGATCTCTTTAATATGGACACTCAATCCAGGGTGGAGGGGAAAGAGACCAGAGCTGGGCAGGCGGATGAGTGAGTGAGTTGTAGGACCACACCTGGCTCCAGAAGGGATGATGGGGCAGTGGGGCTTGGTCCAGGCAGGTAGACCCACTGGGGGATCTGAAGGCCAGTACCTGAGATGGTGTCTAAGCCAAGTGGTATCTACCCAGGCCAGAACATGGCCTACAGAGGCGAGGCCAGGACCCGGTTTGGGGCTCCCAGCACCTAGGGGCTGGCATCACTAGGGGCCTCCCCGAGTTGTTGCTGGAATTCCAGGCGTGTCTGCCGATTAGACTCCAGCAGCTCCTGGAGGCGGGCATGGAGGTGGTCATTCTTCTCCTCCAGGTGGTCCAGACAAGAGTTGATCTGATCCAACATGGAGTTGATGGCAGCGTACTCTGGGAGGAAGGGAAAAGACAGAGGAAAGGTCCCATGTCTCCTCAGGGCTGACAGACACAATACACCCAGTGCCCCCAGCTCTCCCCAACCTTTCTGATTCTCAGAGTCCCCGTGCAGAAAATGAGTAGATACCACAAGTGTCACAGAAATCATCCATAGCACAGCTTTCTTGTAGGGTCAGTGTGGTCCTGGCGCAATCTGCCAGTGTCCTGGCTGGTGGCCCTATGATATGCCAAGCTTCCTCTGCATTTCCTTCCATAGCTCCCTAGACGTCCATGTTCCAAAGCGGAGCAGTCAAAAGCTGCAGTCTAGCCATGGCCTGACCTCCAGCCCTTCTGTGGCTCTCTCTGCCTTCACAGTAGTGTCCAGCAGCTTCCAGACCCTGGAGCAGACCCAGCCCATTTCCCCTTTAGCCCCTTTCTCCCTCCCACCTCTTTCTTCTCCCCTCACACTGGCTTAGCCGGTCTCAATCCCTCTGCACGTACTGATGGCTCTGCCTGGAATGTCTTGGGTGGCCTTGTCTTTCCCTCTGGGATGAATACCATTTATCTAAGTCTCGGTATGGCTATCACCAAAGGGAGCCCTCCCGGTGTCCCACACTGGACCAGGCCTTTGCCTGAGCCTCTAGCCTCCACCTTGCACAGCTTTCCCCTTAGACGAGCTGGACAATAGTCTGGACTCCACCTCACACTCAGTTATAACGGTCTGGGAGAGGTGACAGGTCTTGTGTTCTCTGCTGTTTCCCCAGTGCCCTCGACGACACAAATAAGCACTTAATGAATGAGTGAATGAATGAATGCAGCTCTGACTTTCCAGTCCCTGCTCTTGCTCAGCTGTCTACCATCTAGAATTCATCGACCACAACAGCCCTTCAAGGACCAGCTCAAACACCTCCTCCTCCGAGTCTTCTCCATCTTCCTCTACAGCGACTTCTGACCTGCCTCTTGGCAATCCTATGTCCCTCAGGACCCAAGGTCTGGGACTGTGCCCACTGTGGGACCCAGTTCTGCGCCAGCCATGACTCAGAAACACTCAGCTGCCAGCATGGGACCAAAGGGGAAGTAGCTGGTGGATTTAAGAAAAAGGCCCAGGGAGGGTGTCTGGGATATGCCTTTGGGGGATGGTTTTCAGAAAGGGCATCCCTTACTGAAGATAAAGCCTCTGAAGGCTGCTGGATCTTAAAGTCCAAACCCCCTGGTACACATGGGGAAACTGAGGCCTAAGAAGGAAGGAACCAGAACAGCTTCCCATAGCTACTTGGTGGCAGGACCAAGACTCAGACCTGAAGGTCAGAGACCCTGAAGACTCCTTATTGGAGTAGGGGACACTGAGGTTCCAGGACACCAAGAGCTCAGTTGGGGTCTGGCGACAGCAAGAACTTAATGACAGCTGTTAAGACCCATCCTTCCCGGATTCATGGCAGGCTAGCCGAGGGGTGAGGAGAGGTGGTGCCTTCATTGATGTCAAGGGTGCTTCCTAGCCATTGCTCTTGTCCTGGGTCAGATAGCCTGCACCTCACCATCTCAGTGTCCACTCGGGTCACACCGCCCCCTCACCGAGTCCCCTCATGATGTTCCCACTATGGTTGCCAGCACTCACTGCACAGCACCTGCCTCCAGCTGGAGGACAACCTTTATTAAGAGCAGAACCCAGGTAGTGAAAATATTCTGAAACTGTTGTCCACTGGCTATGCTGGGAATTCAGTGAAAGCCTGCGGAACTGTACGGTTTATGTGGTAAAATCTATTGTGTGACTTACAGCTCAATAAAGCGTTTATAACAAAGCAAAAGCATACTCCATCCTTACTGCACAAGACCTGCTCTCTCGGTAAGGCACCAGGCTTGACTATAAGAAAAAAAAAATACAAGCACTGTCCACTTTCAGAAGGAACTTGTACGCTGAAAGCTTAGAGTCTAACCATTTTCCATTCCGTTCTGCCCTTTAATCCCCACACATCCCAATACAGGAAACACCAATGTGCCTAGTATTGCAGATGGGAAAACTGAGGTTCCTAGACGTGCAAAAGGAGTCTGTGGGCTGATTCTTCCCCTGAGGTGCTTCCGCAGTGCTGTGCACCCAACATAGTGCTTGGTAAGCAGGTCACACCAGCAAAGCCAGGAGGCTGGGGTGCTGACTCAGCACAGTGGGGCGCCCACCGGGCCAACCCCTCCTGCAGAGAGCCAAGGAGGGCCCGCCCCCCCTTCAGCGAAGAAAGTGGCTGAAGCAAATCTCAAACCGACAAGCTTCTCTGACGCTGCCTCAGTTTCCCCTATGTAACCATGCCTGGTTGGGGACAGTTCCCCGGTGCTGCTGCGTCCAGGGATCCGATCGCTAGAGCTCGCTCGCCATTGCCTCCGAGGCGACTGTAGGGACAACTCTAGAGCCACCCAGGGGCGGGGTGGGACGGCTCTTCTGTTCCTCACACACACCTCCATCCCGGTCCCATTCCAGATCCCAGGACGGCACCCCTAGCAAAGCAAAGGTAGCCTCGGCAGCACGCCCCCGCCCCGGTCACCTGCTTCCCCGAAGCTGTCATTCTCGCCATCCGCGCCCGCATCCACCGGCATGCTTAGGTCCCCGTTGGGGCCCGACATTGCGGGCTCGGGCACCGCAGAGGCAACGCGAAAATGGAACTTGGCGACCGTCGCGCGGAAAGCCGAAGCTGGGCGGAAGGTGCAAGCAGCTGATGGAACGCCGGGCCGGAAGGGTGGAATGCAGCGGCGCACCCCGGCCCGCCCTGAGCCCCGCCCAGAGCCCTGCCCCGAGGCCTCACAAGCCACGCCCTCAAGCGGGGCTCCGCCCCTGTCCGCTCTCAGGCTCCTCCTCTCACTTCCGTGTCGCGTCCGTTTCTGGGGCGCAGGACCCCGTGGTCTGCAGAGCAAGCGCACTCACTGAAAGCCAGGCAGTAGAAACGCTGGCCCGCTAGAGCTTGAGACTTCTACTAGGCTCCACCTGCTGCCTTCGTCCCTTTTTTTTTCTTTTTCTTTTTTCTCGAGACAGGGTTTCTCTAGCTTTGGAGCCTGTCCTGGAACTAGCTCTGTAGACCAGGCTGACCTCGAACTCACCGAGATCCTCCTTCTGCTTCCTGAGTGCTGGGAATAAAGGCGTGCGCCACCACCACCTGGCTCTCCCAAGGATTTACATAGTTTCGAGAACTTTATTCCCAGTCACAAGGAATCCGCATTCTTCCCATCTCCTCCAGGTGCAGCCGAGATACCCATAAGTGCGTCCTATCTTGGCCTTATCTCTTCTCTTCGGGCTCTCAAAGACTACACTTATGGCTAGAAATCAGACCAGACTCCAGCCTGGACAGTAGATTTGACCAATGCCAATAAACAGGGCATGAAGCGGGCGACTGGTATCTACCTGTAATGCCAGCTCCAGGGAAATTCAATGCCTCTGGCTTCCTCAAGCACCTGCACTCAATGTGCACCACAGACAGACAGACAGACATATCATTAAAAATAAAAAATAAACTGGGCAGTGATGGTGCCCACCTTTAATCCCAGCATATGGGAGGCAGAGGCAGTAGGCGGATCTTTGGAAGTTCAAGGCCAACCTGGTCTACAGAGCGTGTTCTAGGACAGTCAGGACTGTTACACAGAGAAACCCTGTCTTGAAAAATCAAAACCCACTGTCTGGCCGGGCGGTGGTGGCACACGCCTTTAATTCCAGCACTCGGGAGGCAGAGGCAGGCGGATCTCTGGGAGTTCGAGGCCAGCCTGGTCTACAAGGGGACGGGCACCAAAGCTACAGAGAAACCCTGTCTCGAAAAACCAAAAAAACAAAACAACAACAACAAAAAAAAACCCCACTGTCTGTTCTGGAGGACCTGGGTTCAACTCCCAGCACCTACCATGGTGGCTCATGACTCTGTAACTTCAGCTCCAGGTGATCCAACTCCTCCTCCTGGCCTCTATGAGAACTATGGCATGTATGTGGTTCACATACATATATATAGGTAGGAAAACATAAATATACATAAATAAACATACATAAATAATGTGGGCATGGTGATGCATGCCTTTAATCCCAGCCCTTTGGAAGCAGAAGCAGGCAGAACTCTATGAGTTCAAGGCTAGTCTGCTCTTCATAGAGTTCCAGACCAGCCAGGGATACATAGTAAGACTCTGATCCAAAAGAAAGAAATTAGATCTGTGTTCAAATTGGAGCCCAGGAATGAAGTATGTGGGTGTAGCTTCCTTTCCTGGCTAGTCATTGAGGCTTTAACCAGTAGGTCTTAGCTGTATCTCTCCATCTGGAACCTTCTTGGACTTAAACGTTGCCTCTATTCCTCCAGGCTGCTCCGCCTGTGTCAGCCAGATCTCTTAAATCCAGCCCAGATTTCAACACTTTCTGCTGAGCTGGGTCTCAGGTCTTGGCTGGTCGCCACTTGACCCACCTCTCTTTTCAGTCAAGGTGAAAAGGGCAGCGTTTGTGTGTGAGATGGGAAAGGGGTTCATTTGGAACCTCATGCATTCTGGGAAGGGGGAAGAGAAATGGCTGCAGACTCCTAGCAATCACAGGGTTGGGATGAATGTGGGGTGTCTGTACCTCCACATTCCCCCTCCAGGCTCTCCCAACTTCCCAGTTCCAGAGGGGCTGCCCTTTGGAACCTGTGCAGGTGGTCAAGTGCAAGATGCCCATTGGAGACAAGGCACGGAGGAGCTGGTGTTGCCCTTGCTGGGGGCACCAAGCCAAAACAGCAGCAAGTGTAATTTTGTTCTGTACAGGAGGGACTTGGGGCAGTTAGTGGTCACGATGGTGGAAGCTGGGGCGAGGCTGGAGTTCTGGAGCCTTCTTTTCCCTGAGCCTTCTTTCTGCAGTCCTACCATCATGCTGGACTAACACTGATGTGAACCCACCCTCTGCCCCTCCCCTCATTGTTATGGGGTTAAGCAGCACAGACTCAGAGAATTTGAGACATGCGTTTATTTAGCAGACAAGGGGGTGCCATTGGGGCAGGTGGCTGGGCAGTGCTGCCAAGATAAGAAGAGTCATCTGCTACTCATTGGTATTGTGGCTGGCAGGGTAACCAAGTAGCTCTCAGCAACAGGAGAGATGGGACCGGGAACAGGCAGGAAGCACCTGAGAAACTGTAGCAGAATCAGAACACCACGGTTCAGGGGAAGAGCGAAGACAAGCTGGAGACCCCCGTCCCCTACGCCCTGGCCTCCCACCAGGTCACTGCCCATCCCAGCCAGCCACAGGCTGGAGACCCCCATCCCCTATGCCCCAGCCTCCCACTGGGTCGCTGCCCATCCCAGCCACACTCACCGTCTGTTCAGTTGTCAATGCATTGGTCTGTAGGAGAGAAAGTTCATCAGAAGAGAGTACAGGTGCATGCATGCGTTTGTGATGTCTGGCCACTAGGAGCCTGTGTTTCCTCAGGTCCAGACTAGCCCAACTACAAAAGATCTGGGACTTCTTTCAGGGTTGGGGCAGCGAAAGGACCCATGTGGAACAGACAACACGAGAGAAAGACCCAAAGGACTGCCAAAGGGCGGGGTGGGAGGTACTTAGCGGATCGTGGAGCCAGGCTTTCTGCCTGCTTATCTGCTGGCCCTAGTAGCATCTCAGCTGATGGCTCTGTGTGACCTGACTGGAGCCTCCTGCCCAGGCTACTTGAAAACAAGATGTCTCCCAAGTCATGGGATGGGGAGAGGCCCCAGACAGCAAGGCTCAAGGTTTGTAGGTTTGTTTGTCCTAGGTTCCAGCTGTAGGCAGAAGTGGCTTGGGGCAGCACTGCTGAGGGTATTTGGACATGGACCAGGTTTCCTCATCTGGGAATGTTCTGAGTCAACTGGCAGAAGGAAAACTTAGGGCTGGGATCGCTAAGGACTCCACAGACCGCAGGGTGTCACAGAGTCTTCCAGACCTCAAGGTGGATCCCAGTGGCTAGAGCAAAGGACCATGTCTTCCCTTTCTGTGGTGGGCAGCTATCAGCCTGGACCGTCCCCACATCCCCACGTACGTCCCTTTCCCCTCTCCCCAGCTGGCCATTACCGGTGGGGACAGAGAAGATGATGTGCTCATCTGTTAGTCCCAGAGACTTGGCAAAGCGGACAAAACGCTCCTTTAGTTCATCAGGCAGTTCCTTGGTTCTTCCTGCAACAGAGATCAGCAGAGAGTGGTCACGGGACACTCCATACCTATCATTGACCTAGCAAGTGAGGTCTCAGACTTGTTATCCGTGGAGGTCTGCAGAGAGACCACTCCCTGGGCTGAGACTGTGGGATCCCAACCTTGAGTGTAACCGGAAGTTGATTCCCTAAGCATCAGCCAAGAACTCACCATACAGGGTGACCTTGAAGTACTGTTTGTTTCCAGAAGTCCTCTTCTTGAAAAACACCATGGCAAACTGGTTGTAGTCAGTAGTGGCCACTTGTACGTTGTAGCTCCGTATCTGAGGATAACCTGCGGGCGAGAAGGACAGGGGATGGGTTCTGTCCAGAGAAGAGGAAAGCGGGTGTTGTGTACTTTCTACCCGACTTTCAGAGTGCCTCTCCCCATTACAGAGTCTGGGTAGAAGGACAAGGGCCTCACTCTCTCAGGACTCACTGCGAATGTTTCCCAGGGTGAACCGGCCAGCCCTGGAGCTCTGAACAAAAGTTCTGATCCAGTAGTCACAGCGCTGGTCCCTGTGGGAAAACCAGGAGTGAGCAGGGGTGTGGCAAGGCTGGAATGCACCTTGGATTGGGGCAGTGGGGTTAGAATTCTGGTGTCCTCCACCCCTGTCCATCCAACCAGTAATAGCCTGTCCCCAAACCTGGCAGGAGGCCCCACCCACACATCTTAGATGTACCTGGGCCTTCTCCCTCTGGGTCTTCCCTGCCTGACCCCACTGAGACCCTTCCCCCAGAATGTACAGATCCTCTTCCCGGTGCCTTTGTGGGGTGACCTCCCCTCCCCACACACAATCCAGGCCCCTTGTAAGTAGCCCTACTCCTTTCCCTGCTTCCTTTCTGCCGCCTCCCTGCTCCAAACTAAGCATCACATTTCGAGCCCTCAGGCCATACTCGGCTTTCCTCCAATCCCACCCATTCCTGTCCTCCACAGCTGAGCTCCCCAAACCTACCTTTCATCTACCTTTGCTCCTCAGCAACCCAGCTCTGCAGGTGGTGAGCCCTGGCTGCCCTCTCCCCAACTGACACCCTGGCCCCACCACTGTCATCTCCCCAACCGACCCCCTGACCTCACTCTCCCGTGCTCCAGCTGAGCCAGACTGCTCTTGCAGGGGCCCCAGACCAAGCGCCCCAGAGACTATCACACTCCTGGTTGCCCATCAACCCTTGCTCAGGTGGCCAATGGCTGACTGCATCTCGAAGGCACAGCATCTGACACAGGGCCCACCAGCTCCTGCTGAGCACACTTCTGCCTCCTTCAAGGCCACCTCCCCGGAGGCCCTGGACAGAGGCTGGATTCAATGCCCCTTCTCCCTCTCATTCTCTTTTTGATGCTAGTCTGTGTGTGCATGTGGAGGCCCGAGGGCAATGTCTGGTGGCTTCCTCCATCTCTCTCCACCTTATTTTTTTATTAAAAATTATTATTGGGATTAGGGATTTAGCTCAGAGGTAGAGTGTTTGCCTTGCAAGTGCAAAGTCCTGGCTTTGGTCCAGTTACGTGTATGATTATTATGAGTGTTTTGTCTGCGTGTATGTCTATGCAATGTTCGTACACAGGTGCCATGGAGGTCAGAAGAGGATCTTGGTCTGGGCAGGGGTAGTACAAGCCTTTAATCCCAGCCCTCAGGATGCAGAGGCAGGTGGATCTCTGTGAGTTCAAGCCAGCCGTGTCTACAGAGTGAGTTCCAGGAAGAACAGCCAGAACTATATAGAGAAATCCTGTCCCCGCAAAAAAACAAACCAACTGGGTGGTGGTGGCACACACCTTTAACCCCAGCACTCAGGAGGCAGATGCAGGCAGAATTCTGTGAGTTCAAGGCCAGCCTGGTCTACAAAGCAAGTTCCAGGACAGGCTCCAAAAGCTACACAGAGAAACCCTGTCTTGAAAAAACAAAAAAGAAAAAAAGAAAAAACAAAAAAGGGGATGTTGGATTCCTTAGAACTGGAGTTACAGACAGTTGTAAGCTGCCATGTGGATGCTGGGAATCAAACCCAGGTCCTCTGCCAACACAGCCAGTGCTCTTAACCACTGAGCCATCTCCCCAGACCCTCCACCTTATTTTTGAGACAAGATCTCTTATTAAACCTGGAGTTCGCTGACTGGATTAAGGGATCCTGGTTGTGTGCACACACGCGCACACACTCACACTCATGCACACACACACACCGGGATAAGAAGTCACACCCAGCTTCTTTGCATTGCCTCTGGGGGAATTGAACTCAGAATCTCATGCTTATGTGGCACTCACTCTATGGACAGAGCTGTCTCCCTAGCTCCCTCCCTTTTGCTTTCTGTGGATTGTATGTCCATCCTCATCTGATAGAAGACAGGAATGAAGGGAAGGAACGAGCAAGAAATGGACCAAGTCCTTGGCTGTGACATGGGGGTGACAGGGCCTCACCTGAGCAGGATGGAGGTGACATTGTAGCTCTTGTTGTCCTCTTGCAGCTCATAGATGGTGCTGTACATGGTAAAGCGGCCTTCGTCTTCTTTCTGGACCGCATTGCCTGCCAGGCCCACAACATACCACCTCCCCTGAAACTGCAAGGAGTTAATGACAGATGGAGCCAGGGATGGCCGCACATGGCTGCTCCTCCTGTGCTGGTCCTGCTGGTGCATTCAGGCAGGCTGGAGAGTGGCAGGGTCTGTCTACAGACACAGGCATGAGTTGGACTTCTCCAAGGCCAAGCAAGACCCTAGGTGGAGTTGCCCTGAGTTGAAGGATGGGGTGGTCCTGGGCAAGGGGCTGTTGGCCTTCTGCTTCCTCCTTGGTGTAGAGCTGACTAAAGAGATCACCTACCTTACACAGACAATGGGGGTTTCAGAAAAAGAGGTATAGACTGGTGAAGTTCCCCCAGACTGACTGTCAGAGCAGAACAAGGTGTGGCTTCCCCTGGGACGTGCGGTGATCGTGAGAGAACCCTGACCCTGGTCTCCCAGTGTTGTCCGTGAAGTCTCTGGCTTCTCTTCCCATCTGCTCCCCATTTCCCTTGCTCCCTCCTGCAGCTGCCCTTCCAGGTCCCTACCTTATCCTTCTGGAAGCCTGGCTGTAGGGGAACCTTGAGCAGAGATGGGGCCGGGATCAAGTTCTGAGTTGAGTCCTGGGCCCAGCTCTGCAGAACCCCAAGCAGGGTGAGGCCCAGACACAGGACACCCAGGGCCATGGTTTCAGCAGTTACTGGGTCCCGTAGGTAGGAGGAGGAAGAGATTGAGGAGGACTCCCCAGAGATACTCTTTATGGGCCACCAGGCTGCCAGCCCCCTATTATGGGGGTGTCACTGGGGAAACCCATCATTTACCAAGTCCAGGAAGCGTGAGGCAATTGCCGGCATGTCCTGTTGAAATACTTGGCAAGATTTCTGTCCCTTTCTCCCCCAGGTCAGGGTTGTGCAAAGCTGAATGACAGGAAAGACAGCAGGGGAGGGGGACAGGAGGGACATTGGCAGAGCTCTGGAGTCTGGCAGGCATGAGGGCACTGTCTGTACCCCTTTGTCTAGCTGGCCCTGGTCAACAGCTCAGATCTGGGCAGTCTCCCAGCCCCACAGCCCCTAGGAGTCCTAGCACATCAGAAACTCCAGACGGTGTGTGTGGTGAAGGCCTCTCCCTGCGCCCACACCTGCTAAAACCAGAAATGCTCCATGCTGCCAGATCCTGTGCAGTTTCCTTGTTTGGGGAAGAGTGGGGCAGCCGAGAGTGAACATTCTAGACAGGGAAGAATGGGACAACCTGTTCTCAGCTTGCCAAGCTCACACTTGGTCTTGGCACACAGTGTAAGGTGTCCAAAAGACTGGTCTGGGAGTGTCCAATACCGTGAAACCCTTCACTTTCCCGTGACCCTGCCACCATTTACGGGATGAGACAGAGTGGCAGCTGAACTCTCAGGGGCTGCCCCCTCCTGTGCCACACAGTCCTTAGATGTGGCTGCATTCCAGGCCGAGGGCTGCAACCACAGCGCCAGCTAACCTCAGAGGATAAGGAGATTGCAGGAGGCGAATTTGGGAAAGTGGGTGTGGGAGGGAGGAACGGCTCCACACAGCCCTACATATTCGGGTTTCTTTGGAAGAGAAGGCATGATTGTCCTTGAGAGGCCATTGGGAAGATCCCTCTGAGTAATGGAACCCAGTGGCCCGGCGTCAGGGGTCTTAGCCCCTCCGGAGATGTTGAGGCCTAGTCCTGAGGGAAACCATGTCCTCATTGGAGGCCTGGCCGGCTTCCGTGGAAGTGATGAACCTCAGGGGCTGTACTGTCCCCGACCCCCACCCCAAGATGGCTCACTTAAGAGCCATCTGACCTGAGGCTGAAGTCCCCTGGCCCTGCACAGGACTGAAAGGGCTTACTGATCACCCGCTGGCCTCCACCCCCAACCTTTAGTCCTTGGGGAAGGGAGAGCCCTAGGAAGGGATCCTAAAGTAGGGTGCAGCCTGACCCCTGACCCCGTGTCAGAGAGACTCCACCACTAGATCTGTCCCCTCAAGTCCCTGGATGGTGAAAGGGAGGAAGCGAAGCTGAGCCAAGCTGTGGGGACTATGTGGCCATCAGATCCTGTTGCTCTTGAGGTGCCATGGCCTCCCCACCCTTCAATCTCAGCCCGAGGGGATCCACCCCTTTTAGCTTCTGTGACCTTAAAAGGTATCTACGAGCTGGGGAGGCAGCTCAGAGGTGGAGGGCTTGCTTAGCACGGGGGAGGCCCCAGGTTCTACCCCCAACAGCACAAAAAAAAAAAACCTTTCCAATTTACTAAACATTTTAGCTTAAAAGGTATCCTTGAAAGCCAGGTGTGGTGACTCATGCCTTTAAGCCCAACATTGGGGGCAGAGACGGGGGACTTCTATGAGTTCAAGGCTGAGCCAGCCTAGTCTACAAAGGAGTTTGAGGCGAGCCAAGGCTACATTTCAAGACCTTGTCTTAAAACATACACACACACACACACACACACACACACACACATATATATATGTATATATATATATACACATGTATACATATAGTTTTTATAATATATACGTAAAAGGTACCGTAGAGTCTTTGGTGACAACTGGGTGTCAGGAAAATGGGTGTGGACAGAGCTCCCAAGAATTTTCAGTCAGGAAAGACTGATCCCAGAATCTCAGAGGAGTTAGGTTGAATATTCTAGACACTGAAAATCAGGGGGCTGCCTGACCAGTGGAACTCTAGAGTATGAACCGGAGCAGAGTTCTGGGTCAGAATTAAGAGTGAAGGGGAGATGGCCTAGCTCAGGAGCTTGGGCCGGTTTCAAAGGCTGGCCACTCCAGGTACAAGACACACAACCACCTCCTGCCTGTCTGTTGGTTCCTGCTGTGTGCAATTCCCCCAGGACTCTGCTAGGTCTCCCAGACCCTCCTTTCTCTGAAACAGGATCTCATATAGCCCAGGCTGGCCTCGAGTTCCCTATGTAGCCAAAGGCGACTCTGAGCTTCTCATCCCCAGCCTCTGTCTCCCACCCAGTCTGTCTTTCCTGTTCATTTCCTCCCACCTCTGCCTCTATCTGGAGTGTTGGCACGCATCACCAACCACACCATCTGACTCTTTTAATTATATAGTTTGATACCAGGTCTCAAAGTGTGACTCTTTTAATTATATAGTTTGATACCAGGTCTCAAAGTGTAATTTAGGCTGACACTAACTTTAGTAGGTAGCCCAGACTAGCTTCAAGTTTGTGACCCTGCCCAGCCCACCAAGTGCTGAGATTACAGGTGTGAACCCCTATGTGTGGCTCACACTTGGGTTTTCTGTGGTCATAGGCCCAGAGAACTCTAGCTGCTCCGAAACCCCACCATTAGTGGGTCTAATCCACTTTCTGTGTTCCTAGATTGTTGTATCTCAGGGACGTCGTGATCTGGTGTCCAGAAACTGAATACCATGGTGTCCATGAGGGGCTGGGGCTAACACAGCCCTGCCCTCCAGCCCTGACTGCAGACCAGCTTGAAGGATGCAGGACTACTAAGTCAGCTTCTCAGAAGCCAGGGCTGCCTGGGAGGAGACCTGAGGCAAAAGAGCCTGGAGAGGGCTTAGGGATCCCGCTCAGTGGCAGAACACTTGCCTAGTGTGCCCAGGGCTCCATCCTTAGCTTAGAATGCACTCGATAGACCAGGCTGGCCTTGAACTCACAGAGATCTGCCTGATTCTGCTGCCTGAGTGCTGGCTGGGATTAAAGGCGTATGCGAGCACCACCCGGCCTATAAATACTCTTAAATTGGGTGTAATAATGCACACCTTTAAACCCAGTATTTGGGAGACAGAAGCAAGCTAAACTCAGTGAGTTCGAGGCTAGCCTAGTCTATATAGCAAGACCCTGTCAAAAAAGATAACCATCAACTGCCCATAGAACCTTAGGGAGAGGTGGGACCTCATGAGCTCATTCCTCTGTAACCCTGTGTTTTGTTCCGGAGCATGGATGCCTATGTAGGTGAGAGGGCCAACATGACCATAGGTGCAGGAGACTGGAGGCCACAGCTCTGGGTAGGGTCTGCGGCAGGCACCAGCTATCCAGAAGGCAGTGGGAGGCTACTGGGCTCACCTGAGCAGGGTGATTCTGCCTGGCATGATGCTGGTACTAGACAAGACACCTGCCCCTGGTACCCCAAGTTGCTCCGGTTCCCTGCTTCCCAGGCCTTAGCTGACCTGGGCCTCTGATGGACACACTTAGGCTGCTCCTCCTAAAAGGCTGCCTTTTTCTTGTGCCCCGAGAGCCCAGGTCAGGTCAGGAAAGTGCACCACCTGGGTGCTGGGATGATTAGACTAGGTGTCTACAAGGGTGTCTCTGACTCCAGAACTAGGGCACCCTTGCTGGGAGACCCTTGGGTTCTCTGAGACAAGCAACACCATTCTGTACCACTCAGGGGCTGAGCCTTGCCCCCGAGTAAGAGGGATGGGTGAGGCTGTGACAGGCAGCAAGGATGGGGCAGGCTCCACAGGATCAGGGTTGACTGCTTTACAGGGGGATGGGGCTGACCTGAGCCAGTAGAGATGGGCAATGACCAGGGAAGGTGACACCAGGAACAGGTAAGAGCCATGCTGACAATGGCCACTGAGATCTCAGCCTTGGCCCGGCTACTGCCCTTCTTGGAGTCCTTCTGTACCAGGGGAGTGGAGTGACAAGTGAGTTCCTGGGGACAGGAGTAACTACCATTCCCCCCAGGTGTAACTTTCTGTATTGGTGTGATGGACAGGCAGAGGACATAGGACCCAGAGTCCCTAGGGCCTTGGGATGGGAGACTACAGTCCCCAGTGCTGTTCTAGAGGGGTTTGGCCTTAGTCAGCCAGAGCCAGCACATGGCTCCCTGGTTTCTACTTCACCCCTAGATCACCCTCCAGACACCGCTGGGTCTTCCCGTTCCATGCTACTCTGGGTCCCGTAGATTAAGTCCACTTCCTCCTCACTTCTTATGGCCTCCATCCATGGATCCAACGCAAACTTTTCAAAACAGTGTATTTCCTACCAACGGCTTCTGCGATTGGGAAAGGGTGAGTTTCTCAAATCATCAAATTGCGACAAGATACCACATTTGGTGCCTTAGAATCACATCTTCCAAAATCCAGAAGTCTGAAATCAGAGAAGCATTGTGTACAGGGGCTAGGGAGATGGTTCAGGGCGTAAAGCGCTGTCTGTGTAATTATGAAGATCCAAACCTGAATCCCTAGAAGCCACAGAAGAGTCAGGTGTCTCACTGCTGCTGTGGTGAGATGGGAGGAGAAACCTCAGCCGCTCATGGGCCAGCTAGCCTGGCATATACAACAAAGAGAACATCTCAAACAAGATGGTAAGTGAGGACTGCCCCCAGGTTGTCCCTGTTGACATTTTCACACATACCCCCCTCAAACACATACACATTCGTACACAAACAAAAGTAAAAAAAAATAATAGACCACTCTGTAACCACTTTTAATCTCAGCATTTGGCAGGCTGAGGCAAGAAGATGGCCATGAATTGGAGGTCAACCTGGGTAAATTCTAACACCATGTGGGTTATAGTGTAAGACCCTGTCTTTAAAAGAAGAAAAGGCTGGCAAGGTAGTTCACTGCTTCCCACCCAGCCTGATATCCCAAGTTACCTTCGTGGTAGAGCAGAGAACTAAGTCCCAAAAGTTACACCACACACACACACACACACACACACACACACACACACACACACACACACACACACCAAATAAATGAGTAAATTTAAGTATGCCTGCAGGCCAGAAGAGGGCACCAGATCTCATTACAGATGGTTGTGAGCCACCACCTGGTTGCTTGGAAGTGAACTCAGAACCTCTGGAAGAGCAGCCAGTGCTCTTAAACACTGAGCCATCTCTCCAGTCCCATATGTAAATACTTTTAAAACGATTAAATTTACTCTGTGCAGACTCAGAGTGTGGCCAAGGCTTTCCCATTCCGTTCCTCCAAGCCTCTAGTATCTTACAGCTTCATTGCCTGGGTCCCCATCATCATGTTCTCTAGGTGTAGCCTTTTCCAATCTCCCTAGACCAGTTAACATTCTGTTTCTATTACCAAAATATCTGACCATCTGAGGAAGGGCAGGCTCATTGTGTTCCCCGTGGCAGGGAAGGCGTGACTGCAGAGCTCAGAACAACCAGGATGAGGACTGGAGAGCACCAAGGGGAACCAGGGACTAGGGGCAAACTCCCCAGGGTTGCCTTGGACTTTTTCTGAGCATCTGCCTGACTCTAGCCCACAACTCCAAGGTCACAGGCTAGCCTCTTCTCAAGCACTGGAGCCACCCAGAGGGCTTGGCCTGCTATTTGGAGCTCCAAGGACCCTTCCTTTCCCCACACGAGTTGCTAGCTGTAAACTAGTCGCTGCCAGGGAGGGTCTGGAGGAGGGTTGGGCAGAGGGTCTCCCTACCTGCCTCTACAGTTCTCTTATGCCTAAGCGGTGTAGGCCAAACTCAGACAGTGGCCCTTGGTTAGACTGAGTGTCCATCTCCTGCAGCCAGTGGACCTTGAGGAGGATCCATTTGAAAAGCAGTTCATACTGAACAACAGACTGCACTTTAACGGCCCCTTCGTCCCCTGGGCACACCAACCCAAGGAGCAGCAGACTCCGAAGAATCCCTGGGACTCACAATCCAGAGTGACTATTTAAATATTTATTATACAATATTCTGTCTGTGTGTATGCCTGCCAGCCAGAAGAGGTCACCAGACCCCATTACAGATGGTTGTGAGCCACCATGTGGTTGCCGGGAATTGAACTCAGGACCTTTGGAAGAACAGGCAATGCTCTTAACCTTTGAGCCATCTCTCCAGCCCTATAGTGACAGTTTTGATCTTAACTGTGTATATATGAAAAGCTTCAGAAGGCCTGCAAGTCAGGCTTTAGGAAGCTGAACCAAGTGGACAGATCCAGGCCGCCCTGGGCTACAAAGTGAAACCCTGTCCAAAAACAAAATAAGCAAAGGCCGGAGAGACGGCTCAGTAGTTAAGATCACTGGCTGCCCTTGCAAAGGACTGGATTTGGTTCCCAGCACCCACACAGCAGCTCACAACTGTCTGTAAGTTCATTCCAATCTGATGGGCTCTTCTGGCCTCCTCGGGCACCTGCAGACGTGTGGTACAGGTAAACACACTCAGGCACACACATACATGATTAAAAATAACAATAGGAGCTGGAGAGGTGGCCTGGCAGTTGAGAACACTTGTTATTTGCAGAGGATCCCGACTGGATTCCTAGCACCAGCACGATGGCTAGCCACTGTCAGTGACTGGGTTTCAGGGGATCAGATTGCTTCTTCTGGCCTCTGCGGGTACTGCATGAACACGGTACACAGCCTTCGTGCTGGCAAAACTACACATATACACAAAATAAAAATATATAGACCTTTAGTGAAATGGAAGAAGCATGCAGTAAACAGTCTTAATAGCTTGGATTCTTTCTTTTCTTTATTTTTCTTTATTTGTATTTTTTTTAGTCAGGGGTGAGGAGGTTGGAAGACAGGAGCTTACTTCCACATTGACCAAAGGTCAGAGAGTTGGAACTCACCTCTAGTTCCTTCAAGGTTATTATGTTTCTTTCTCAAAGATCCAACCTAGATTCAGCTCAGAGAGTTCTGCTCTCTCAAGGTTATTGTCAATAGGTGTAGCTAAATCCAGACCTGGGTATTTCAGGAATAAAGAAGTAGATGTGTTCCTACCTCAAACAAAAGTCTAAGAATCCAACTAAGGGTCCAATTCCTTTATGGAGAGAACATAGGATTCCACCCAGGGAGTGGTTTGCCTACAGAGTGTTTTGGTTTAGGGCATGAGCGTGACTTGCTGACTTGTCTTATTCTAGCAATGGAATGCTTAACAAGGGCTGTAGCCCGTGACCTTCAACTGCTCAGTTCATTTCCTTGTGTTGTGTTAATGCAGTCTTTTGTCTTACTCCTACCTTTTGGGGTCAGCGGTATTTAAAGCAATTGGAAATTAAACATGGGCAGATTTCAGTAGTCAGTGGAATTCCCTCCTGATACTATCCTATGTTTCTCTGTTTCACTATTTTCATTTGCATCTTCATATTCTTTACTATATTCCTAAATCCCCACTGTAATGATCTGTCCTGTCCCTTTAAAAGATGAGTCACGCCCACTCCCTCCCTCATCTACCTAGGCAAGCTGATCTTCAGCTTCCAGCCAGTCTCTTCCTTTTCTGTCTCCCTCTTGAAGAGGCAGCTTCTGTCTCTCCCTTCTCTCCATTCTGTCTTTCTCTTTCTGCCTCTCTGCTCTGCTCCCCTTCTCCTTTTCCCCTCCATAATCCACTAAATAAATATCCAACCTCACTCTGCATGGCGTGTCTGTCTATCTGTTTGTCTCTTACCCGCTGTTTGGCCCCTGCCTGGGACCAGCAGCCTTCAGAAACCTGAGCTGTGGTCTCGTGCATCTGGGACTAGCTGCTCTGGGGCTCTCATGGCGGCTGCCTGCTCCCCCTTCCCCCTTGCTTGGGGACAGGTCTCATGGCCCGCTGCTCAATGTAGCTACTCGGGATCCTCCAGCATCTTACTTAATCCATTACACCCACGCCTGTACCCTGGCAGGAGGTATTTTTGTTGAGGCTTGACACAGGGGCTCACTATGTAGCCCTGGCTACCCTAGAACTCACCATGTAGACCAGGCTAGACCCAAATTCACAGATCCACTGGCCTCTGCCTCCTGAGTGACGAGATAGCTTGGCTCCTCTCAGCCTCACTCTGTAGCAGACCAGCTGTCGGGTAGGTGCTGTGTGGGAGAGTCAGTTCGGCCCTATGGAGTCTGAGGGTGACAGTTTCGGGAGACACAGAGTGGGGATGGAAAGCCTGGAGTGAACAGCAAGGCTCCCGGGCTCCTCCTTGGCTACCGAGGCAGAGGGAGAAGATGAGAAAGTCACCGGGAAGGAGGGTGGCACCGTGGGGCGTCTACACTGAGGTGGGAAGGAGGGTGGCACCGTGGGGCGTCTGCACTGAGGTGGGAAGGAGGGTGGCACCATGGGGCGTCTACACTGAGGTGGGTGGTGGGCTCTGGGCAATGTTTCAATTGTGGAAACGGCAGATTTAAACCCAGGCCTGGAATCAGGGTGGAGCTGGCCTGAAGTCACAGCTTCATCCATGCCTGCTACCCTAACAAAACGGCAGGGACAGGGAGCTAGATAGGACAGAGATTTGTTTCTTACAGCTCTGGAGGCTGGAAAGTTCAAGGGCAAGCTAGCCAACAGATTTGGTGTCCGGCCAGTCCCTTCCAGTTGGCATCCTCCCCGTGTCCTTGCATGTTGGGTTGGCCTCCTCCCGGTGTCCTTGCGTGGGAAGAAGACAGAGAAGAGCAAGCGGTTTAGCTTGCTCTCTGGGGCCCTGTAGTTAAAGTACTGATCCACTCCTGAAAACTGATTAATTGATACGATTCCGACCACACTTGTCTTCAGCTGCAGTTTACAGACTTGGGAGGGACACAGACATCCAAACCATATCTGGGATGGATTTCATGTGAACATAAGGGGAGAAGCCGTGCTTACTTGCTGACTCCTGAGATGGGATCATGCTAGGGCCAGAAGTCAGAGAGAGACCAGAGAGAAAGAGAAGGAGAGCGGAGGGCCGGGCTCTTATCAGAGATCATTTGGGGCCTAGAGATGGACAGAAAGAGTATCTCTCAGCCTAGGCTGAGGACCCCCTTTTTATAATATGCCCTGAAAATTTCATCAGTTTGGGGCTTCTAAGGGTGCATCTGGTTGAATGAGTGATTGTAGGCGGAGAAAGCTTGTATGTTCTCAGCTGCCTGGACCCAAAATAATGACATAGAAACTATACTGATCACAACACTGCTTGGCCAATTGCTTAAGTGTATTACTAGCTAGCTCTTATATCTTTTTTTTAAAGATTTTATTTATTTATTTATTTATTACGTATACAACATTCTGCCTCCATGTATGCCCGCATGCCAGAAGAGGGCGCCAGATCTCATTACAGATGGTTGTGAGCCACCATGTGGTTGCTGGGAATTGAACTCAGGACCTCTGAAAGAGCAGCCAGTGCTCTTAACCTCTGAGCCATCTCTCCAGCCCCCTCTTATATCTTAAATCAACCCATTTCCGTTATTTTATATTTTACCATGAGGCTCGTGGTTTACCAGTAAGGTTTCTGGGCATCTGTCTCCTTCCGCGGCTACATGGTGCCTCTCTGACTCTGTCTACTTTCTCCCAGCATTCAATTTAGTTTTCCTGCCTAGCTCTATTCTGCCCTTTCACAGGTCCAAGCAGTTTCTTTATTCCGCTTTTTATACTTATTTATTTATTGTGTATATAATATTCTGTCTGTGTGTATGCCTGCACGCCAGAAGAGGGCACTGGGCCCCATTACAGATGGTTGTGAGCCACCACATGGTTGCTGGGAATTGAACTCTGGACCTTTGGAAGAGCAAGCAATGCTCTTAACCTCTGAGCCATCTCTCCAGCCCCCAGTTTCTTTATTCTTTAATGGATAAAAGCAACGCATATACAGAAGGACTTCCCACACCAAGTGAGTCCAAAGCTGATTCCTCAGCCCAGGTTCCCTGGCACCGAGCAGGACTGTGCCCAGTGCTGGCTACAGCTTGAAGTCTGTAGCTAGAATGAAGAGGCAGCACAGAGGTACATTCAAGGGTAGGATGGCAAGATGAGAACTGGACAATACGCCATAAGAAGAAAAGAACTCTGCCAAGTGTCTCCACTGAGAGCGCCAAGTACGGGTTTCCTCGGCAAAGGCTGGCTCATCTTATGCTACGATGGCACAGTTGCCTGTTAGGTAAAAATAGCCCCCTCCCCCCCCCCCCCCCCCCAGGAATCAGCCGCATTGACTTCTCAGCCTCTCCCCATTCATATCTCAATTTATTTATTTATTATGATGTATTATGATGATAAAAAGGAGATAAGGTCTCACTATGTAGCCTTGGCTGGTCTGGAGCTTGCTATGTCGACCAGGCTGGCCTCGAACTCATACCTAGCTCAGCCTCCTGAGGACTGGGATTAAAGGCTCTCATTCCAACACAAGTCAGAGTGGGGGGAGGGGGGGAGGGTCTGCAGGAGATGCCAATCATTAGCTCTTGTATCACAGGTGGGCAAACTGGGGTTCATCAAAGCAACAGGAGAGCCATGGATGTTTGTTCTCCAGCCCCCGACCCTGATCCGGCGATTTGCTTTGTAAACTGGTCACACCAAGACCGTAGCAGCAGCAGAGGCAGATGGTGTTGGTCCCTACTGTTCAATTAAACCGCCAAACTCCCTTCCAGCTTCCCCAAATTGCCCTTCAGGGTCTAAAGCAACATGGGCAACTCTCCTTGAAGTTGCCTCATTTTCCCCAACTGTAAAACAGTTCTCTAGAGCAGTTTCCAGGGATTTGTTCCCTGATGCCATTCTGTCTGATCCCAGGACTGCTCCAGGACAACTCCTGCCCCAGTCAGAGGCAGGGTTTGAGCGGGGGACCTCGGTGTCTGTTAAGACCATTATTCTCTTCCCAGCTAGGTAGTCACAGAAAAGCAAAGCACGTTGGAGCCACTGGGCCTTTTTCGTTCTCCTGGCCCGGATGGATATAGTGGGCTCCTTCGCTTCCACGTCCAGAAGGATCAACCCAGGACGCCCCAGGAGCCCTCGCAACTCCATTACCCCGCCTACCAACGAACCCCGCCTCCAGATGCCGCACCCACTTTGGAGCCCCGCCTTCTTTCAACCTCGGGGCGGGGCCACCTCGGGGCTGCCCGCGGAGAAGCCCTGGCGGTGGGGATCTGGCGCTCGGTTAGAACCAGAGAGCTCAGCAAAGGCTAGGGGCGTCCTGAGACCTTCACTAGGTCCCAGTCAACGCTTGGAGGCCTTCGGGTGGACGAGCCGGCCCCCAGCGTGGGCCATTTCCGAGGCACGTGGTTTCCAAGGCCCCCGCCGGGACTGAGAAAAGTTTATGGTTCTGATCATAGCAGAATGGTATAGCATTGCGGGAGGGCAGAAAGAATCCGAGATGCTGCAGCCACCCACAACATCTGGCCTCCTCCTCCAGAGTGAGCATGCGTCGGAAGACCGGCGTTTCCCGCGAGACTCTTTCGAATAGATGCACGGTGTGGAAACAACCGACCGCAAATCACATGTCACCGCTGCACTCCCAAAAGACAGAAACGTCGAGCCACTTCTAAAGCTCATGGGGTGTGCTTCTGCCTCTCAGACGGGTGTGCGCTCCCAGTCCCCGCACAGCCTCTAATCCCTGCTCGGCGTCATCGTCGCCCACGGCAACACTCCCGGCCGGGCGTCCTGTCCCTTTAAGGCACCCTAGAGCCTTAGTCGTTTTGGTTTCGCGCGCCCGCCCGCAGCTCCGGCAGAGCGACCATGGCCCGGGCAGCGCGCTTTGCGTGGGTTCTTGGCTTGAGCCGGTGCGCCCTGACGGAGGGGTCGCGCACACTACCCTGGCCGCCAATCTCGGCGCAGAGGTGGGCCGGCTTCACCAGGGCGGCGGCAGAGAGCCCGGGCCCCGCGGTCCGCAAGGGGAGCCCGCGGTTGCTGGGGGCGGCGGCGCTGGCCCTGGGCGGCGCGCTGGGGCTGTACCACACCGTGCGGTGGCACCTGCGCTCCCAGGACCTCCGCGCCGAGCGCTCGGTCGCACAGGTAAGGCTTGGCTGGCACGGGCCACGGACGGGGAGCCGGGGTCAGACCCGAACTCGGGACTCTTGAGAAGCCTCAGGGTCAGGTGTGGCCTCTTTCGCCCGCTCGTGACCTTGGGCGAGTGTCTTGGCCGTGGGAGTCCGAGGAGGTTCGTACGTCTCTCATGTGGTCTCTACTGTGTTTTGAGTGCGCGGTGCCGCGAGTAGTCTTTGTGGACCGAGTGAGCCGGACTCCAGACCCAGAACTGGAGGTGTGTCCCCGGCTGCGGTGGATCAGCCGCCCCTTTGGACTTTTCGAGTTGCAGAGCCTCCACCCTGCCTCCCATGGCCTATTCCTGGACGCTGGAACTGGAAAGAGAGCTGTTGGCTCGCAGCTTTCCTCTCTGTCCATCCGATCTCCATTTGAAATTGAGGCGGGTGGGCTGCAACTGTAGCAAGTACGCCTGAAGGCTTCACTGGAGGAGCCGCATATACTCTCCCTGCATTTCTGTACATCCGAGGTAGACCTCGCTTCAGGCCAGTGTAGCTGCCTGGTCAGCTCTGCTCCTTCCCTAAAGAGGACTGGAGGAGTGGGGGGGTGAGCCTTAGTCCTAGCCCTGTGGTATACCAGCCGGGCACTGAGTTGTACCATCACCCCCTGAGCTCCTTGCCCACGCCGTCCATTCTCCCAGCTTTTCCCCATTCGTGTATTGTCAGGGTCAGCTTAGAAGGGGACTCCATAGAGAAAGGTTTGCTTGGGGGGGCGCGGCGCTCTGGGACTCCAGGTGACACCCGTCTTTTTTCTCTCCTCCAGCTGTCCCCGTCCAGCCACCTGCAGCTGACCCTGTACCAGTACAAGACATGTCCCTTCTGCAGCAAAGTCCGTGCCTTTCTCGACTTCCACTCCCTGCCCTATCAGGTAGTGGAGGTGAACCCTGTCAGAAGAACTGAAATCAAGTTCTCCTCCTACAGGAAGGTGCCCATCCTGGTGGCCCAGGAAGGAGACAGCTCGGTGAGCCCTGAGGATCCCATGCCTTCTTTCTGTTTCAGGCTTTCTAGGAGTCTCCCTAAATCTAAAAGAGCTCCCTGGTCTCCGCTGAGCATAGGGAAAAGAGCTGGGGTAGAGAAAGGGTCATAAGTGTGGCCTGGGTGATACGTGCCTGTAGTGGCGGCTGCTCCGATGGATCCCTGAGCCCTTGAGGCAGGTAAAGTAGCAGGATGTAGTCGCAACAACAAAACTAAAGGCAGCATAGAGCCTTTTCTTTCCCTGTTAGCCAGGTCTTGGGTGACCGGGTGGGGCTGCATTTACGGTTGCACAAACTGGTTTGCAGATGGGGTGGTCTGGGCCTGAGGTGCGGTTCTTCCACCCAATTTCCATTGCTGCAATGAAGCACCATGACCAAAAAGCAAGTAGGAGAGGAAAGGGTTATGCCACTCACTGTTCCATACCATCACAAGCAGTGAGGGCAGGAACTCAAACAGGACAGGAACCTGGAGGCAGGAGCGGATGCAGAGGCTGTGGATGGGTGCTGCTTTCTAGCTTGTTCCTCGTGGCTTGCTCAGCCAGTTTTCTTGTAGAACCCAGGACCACCAGCCTAGGGATGGCCCTGCCCACAATGGACTGGGCCCTCCGCTGTCAGTCACTAATTAAGAAAAGGCCTTACAGGGGCTGGAGAGATGGCTCAGTGGTTAAGAGCGCTGCCTGCTCTTCCAAAGGTCCTGAGTTCAATTACCGGCAACCACATGGTGGCTCACAACCATCTGTAATGAGGTCTGGCTGGTGTCCTCATCTGGCCTGCAGACATACACACAGACAGAATATTAAGAAAAAAAAAAAGAAAAATGTGGTTTAAAAAAAAAAAGAAAAAGAAAAGGCCTTACAGCTGGATCTTTTTTTGTTTTGTTTTGTTTTTTGAGATAGGGTTTCTCTGTAGCTTTTTGGAGCCTGTCCTGTATCTCATGGTGTGGAAGGTGTAGAACTGGTTGGCCTGTGAACTCACAGAGATCCACCTGCCTCTGCCTCCCATGTGCTGGGATTAAAGGTGCATGCCCCTTCCGCCTGCCCGGCATTACAGCTGGGTCTTATGGAGACCTTTTCTCAACTGAGGTTCCCTCCTTTCATATAACTCCAACTTGTGTCAAGTTGACAGAAGATAGCCAGCTCAGTTGCCTGTGACTTCGGGACTTTAACTTCTATGGGGTGGCCTTTTTTGTTTTGGATAGAATCTTGCTATATAGCCTGAGTTGGCCCAAAACTCAGTATCCGTGTTTTTTTTTGAGTGCTAGGATTATAGGCATGCCACCATGCCAAGATGTAGGGTTTGTTTATTTGTACATTTGTTTTGGTTTGGGGGGGCAGGGTCTCACTGTATAGCCCTAGCTGTCCTGGAACTATCTGTTTTTTTTTTTTTTTTTTTTTTTTGTTTTTTGTTTTGTTTTGTTTTTCGAGACAGGGTTTCTCTTTGGCTTTGGAGCCTGTCCTGGAACTAGCTCTGTAGACCAGGCTGGTCCCGAACTCACAGAGATCCGCCTGCCTCTGCCTCCCGAGTGCTGGGATTAAAGGCGGGTGCCACCATCGCCCGGCCCTCCTGGAACTATCTGTGTAGACCAGAGTGGTCTTGAACTCACAGAGCTCTACCTGCCTGTGCCTCCCTAGTGCTGTGTCACTGTGCCCAGCTTGTTTATTTTATTTTTTTTTAAAGATTTATTTATTATGTATACAGTGTTCTGTCTGTCTGTGTGCTTGCTGGCCAGAAGAGGGCACCAGATCTCATTACAGATGGCTGTGAGCTACCATATGGTTGCTGGGAATTGAACTCAGAACCTCTGGAAGAGCAGTCAGTGCTCTTAACCTCTTGAGCCATCTCTCCAGCCCCCTTGTTTATTTTATTTTATTTGTTTTTTTGAGACAGGGTTTTTTTGTAGCTTTGGAGCCTGTCCTGGAGCTCGCTCTTGTAGACCAGGCTAGTCTCGAACTCACAAAGATCCACCTGCCTTTGCTTCCTGAGTGCTGGTATTAAAGGCATGCATCACCACTGCCCGGCGTTAATTTTTTTTTATTTAACAAAATAAATAAGTTTATTTTGTTAAATTTGTAATGTATAGTGTTCTCTCTGCATGTATGCCTGCAGGCCAGAAGAGGACACCAGATCTCATTACAGATGGTTGTGAGCCACCATGTGGTTGCTGGGAGTTGAACTCACTGGGAGTTGAACTCAGGACCTCTGGAAGAGCAGGCAGTGCTCTGAACCGCTGAGCCATCTCTCTAGCTCCTGTTAAAATTTTTTACTTAAGGGTGGTTTAGATGGCTGGGTAAAGGTGCTGGCTGCCCAACCTGACAACCCGAGTCGGTCCCCAGAACTCAAGGAGGAGAACAATTCCTGCAAACTACGGTCTCTCTCTCTCTCTCTCTTTCTCTCTCTCTCTCGCTCTCTCTCTCTCTCTCACACACACACACACACACACACACACACACACACACACTCAGCAGGAAGCAAGCAAGCCAAACCTCCCACTAAGCTTGGTGGTGCACACCTGACTCTCTGCTTCTCAAGAGGCAGAAGTGGCAGATCTCTGTGAGTCCTGGCCACCCTGGGCTATGTAGTGAGACTCTATCTCCCCAGATTTTTTTCTTTAAATTACATTTTTTATTTACTTATTTAGTGTGTGTGTGCAGGTGTTGTAGAGGGTTTTTGGTGGTGGTGGTGGTTTTTTGGTTTTGAGACAGGGTCTTATTCTTTAGTGCTGACTGGCCTAGAACTAGCCGTCTTTCCATGTGCTAGAATTACAGATGTGAGCTAGAGACCATGCGAGGCGTTGGGCTGACTTCTTGATTAGTCTCCAGGAGCCCAGACCCTGGGCTGTAGGGGCGGTAAGGATAAAATCCTGCCGCTAGGCTCGGTACCCCGTATGTGGCCTCTGGGTCCTGTCCCTGGTGCCAAGAAGTCATGGCTCTCCCAGTCATGTTCCCAATAGTGATATCTGGTCACCCTTACTCAGGAAGAGGGCCCAAGGGTGAGTGGCCAGGGTTTTGGGGTGAGCTGTGATGGCTCTCGGCAGGGCCCAGTTTCAAGGACCAGATACCTTGGGCGCTCCTGTTATTTTGTTGTTGTTGTCTGTTTGTTTTTGACAATGCTGCTGTTTAAGGGCCTGATCCCGCCAACTGCCAGCCAGAGCCTCTGATCAAAACCTGTCTCTGGGGCAAGGGGCGTGGCTCAGTAACACAGCTCTTGCCCCTCACGCCTCAGGCCCTGGGTTCACAACAACACAAGACAATTGTTTCTTCTCTTCCAGCAACAGCTGAACGACTCCTCCGTCATCATCAGTGCTCTCAAGACACACCTGGTGTCAGGGTAAGGCACTCCTGGGACACCCAGCATCTAAGAGTGGGGCTGCTGTAGGTACTTCTAGAATAGACCAAGGCCTGCCTTCATCCTTCTATCAGGAAAGTGTTCTGTTACAAGGAGACTGGGCCCTTTGTTCTGTCCCGGCTGCCCTGCTAGCTTACACCCGAAATAATCACACAGAAACTGCATTCATTTAAACACTGCCTGGCCCATCAGCTCTACCTTCTTATTGGCTAATTCTTACATCTTCATTTAACCCATTTCTGTTAATCTGTGTATCGCCACATGATTGTGGCTTACCGGCAAGATTCTAACCAGTGTCCGTCTCAGACAGGAGACCCAGGGCATCTGCCACTCTGCCCTTCTTCCCAGCATTCAGTTCTGTCTACTCTGCCTACCTAAGTTCTGTCCTATCAACTAGGCCAAGGCAGTTTCTTTATTCATCCAATAAAAGCAACACACAACAGAAGGAACTCCTGCACCAGTGTTCTTCATGTCTAACCTAATCCCTTTTGCTGCAAGTAAGTGACCCTGCCTAGGTTGGGTCATGGTTCTAGCCCAGGGCTGGGTCACTGAGTGGCTGAGTCAGGCTGGGATGGTCTGGGTTGGTAGGCCAAGGGGGCATGAGGACTGAGTCAGGCTGAAGCTCTGGTCTTTCCCTGAAGGCAGTCCCTGGAAGAGGTCATCACCTATTACCCACCCATGAAGGCCATGAACGACCAGGGCAAGGAGGTGACCGAGTTCTGCAACAAGTACTGGCTCATGCTGGACGAGAAGGAGGCCCAGCGGATGTATGGCGGGAAGGAGGCCAGGACGTGAGTGGCACTGTGGTGCAGGAGGGGTGGGGTGGTCAGGACCAGTGGGTTCTCAACCTGTGGGTCGCGGCCCCTTTGGGGCTCAGACATCCTACATAATACAAATACAGATATTTGTATTACGGTTCGTAACAGTAGCAAAACTACAGCTAGGAAGTAGCAATGAAGTAATTTTAGGGTTGGGATCGCCACAGCATCCGGGGTGTTGAGAACCACCGCTCTGGGGAGTCTTGTGGGAGATGAGTGCCAGGGGCCGCGCTGTTGCAACACGCTCTGTGTCTCGTGTCTGCAGGGAGGAGATGAAGTGGCGGCAGTGGGCAGACGACTGGCTGGTGCACCTCATCTCTCCCAACGTCTACCGGACGCCCACCGAAGCCCTGGCTTCCTTTGACTACATTGTCCGTGAGGGAAAGTTTGGGGCTGTGGAGGCCACCATGGCCAAGTATGTGGGTGCAGCGGCCATGTATCTCATCAGCAAGCGCCTCAAAAGCAGGTGATGGCTCGTGCAAGTGCATGCACACGAGGGAACAGGGTTCTGCTGTCCCCCAGTCTGGGCATGGTGGTCTGTGTAGCATCCATCAAACCCTTCAGGAGGGGAGAGGGAAACTGAGGCCTAGAGACGGCAAGCCCAGCCTGGGACCCAGCTGTGATGAGTCCCTGTCTCAGGCTTTGGGGTCAGAAGTCACAGTCCTGCCCTAGGCCCTTTACTTCTGCCTCCTTGTCAGGGTCCCGTCCTCGTCTTGAACCACACAGCATCACTCGCTGGGGGCAGGTGCTCCGCGATGTGGGTACCATCCCTCACCTAGGACCACCCCAGTTCCCTGACCAGCCTCCCTGTCTCTCCCCAGGCACCACCTGCAGGATGATGTACGTGCAGACCTCTATGAGGCAGCCAACAAGTGGGTGACCGCAGTGGGCAAAGACCGGCCGTTCATGGGGGGCCAGAAGCCTAATCTTGCTGACCTGGTGGGTATGATGGTGGTAGATAGAGTGGCCTCCCCTTGGAGTGGGATCTCGGGAGGGAAAGTCCAGGCAAGGCCTACGTTTTGCAGCTTCCTTCTCCCCGGAGTGTAATCATGTCTGTTTTTCCCTCTGTGGTTCTCTTACCTGAAAGGCTCAGGAAGGGACTTGTTGCAGACTGGGCAGGATCTAGGGGCCTGAGTGGCAGGAGCAGGGCCTCAGCACTCCGTCTAGTTTCCTGGCTCGGTTGTGGCCCGCACGGCTCCAGGCTTCCACCCGGCAGTCTCGCTGCCCTCCCTGGCTTTCAGCCCTGTCCTTGTGCAGTCCTGTAACCAGATAGCCTGGGTCTGACCAGGTGCTGAGATAGTGCCTCAGATCTTACACACCAGGTAGCAGACGGGCCATTTGGATGCCTCTGTGGGCCCAGTGTGATGGCTGTTCTTGCTCCTTCCCTAGGCAGTGTATGGTGTGCTGCGAGTGATGGAGGGTCTGGAGGCCTTCGATGACCTGATGCGACACTCACGCATCCAACCTTGGTACCTACGGATGGAGCGGGCCATTGAGGAAGCCCCATCAATGCATTGAGTCCCCTGCAGCTGCAGAGACTAGTGCCGCCAAGGGGTCAAGACCTCTTGACTAGCCCCTGGCCATGCCGTAGGGGGCAGAGTCATTTTGTCTGTGGTCCACCCAGCCCCCTGGCCCTCTACTGGACATTACTAGGGTCCTTGCCACTGAAGACAAGGCCCAGACTTACAGCTGTTCTGAGGGTTGCAGGTCAGGGGTTGCAGAGGACTGACTGCCTTCCAGCCCCAGTTCCAGGGGGCTGCTCTCAGCAGGGATTCCCTTTCACCTCCCCCAGGGCTCCTTGACTCCCTGTTAGCAAGGAAGGATCAGACTGGCTCCCACCCTGGACCAGGGGAGGGCAGTCTGCATTAGGGAAAGCCCCGTTTCCTCGTTCCCGTTCTTCCCAGGTACCCCTGGGACTATTGTATTTCCAATAAAGGATATGTCTGCTGCTCCACTCAGGCAGCCACTGTTCTGAGGTCTGGTCTGTGTGGGAGGGGCTGCAGGGGCTGCAGTCAGTCAAGGAAAGCCAGGGCAGGTTGCATTAACCCTGGTGCCTCTGCTGTGCTAGTGGTTCCCCTTGAATGTCACCAGACTCTTGAACACGGACAGAGCTTAGGGCGGGGACACTATTCTCCAAACCTCCAGCTATCCGATGGGCAGATTGGTAGTCCTACTTCTGAGAAAGTTGTGGGCAAATTGGGTTTGGTCGCGTACTCCTGCAACCCCAGCAAACAAAAGGCTGAGGCTGGAGCACCAAGAGGTTAGCCTGGACTGCTCTGTTGGTGGAGTTACAGATCCCTGGGTTCCATCTGTGTTATCACATAAGGCAGGGCGTGGCAATACACCTGGCGGGCGACGGGAAGGTCAGTTCAAAGTCTCCTTATATATACAGCGAGCTTGAGACAATCCCAGGTTATATGAGACAGCCTCCAAAATATAACCAAACCCAACAAAGTTGCCATGGGATGAGGAGGTAGGGGACTGGAGCAGGTCAGGTGCACATCAGGATGCCAAGCTTGATGAGGCTGGGACAGAGTCCCAGTTGTCCGATAATGTGTTTGGCCTCAAGATACAAAGTTCCAGTTGACCCTGTGAACGTGGGTCGACCAGTTGTCTTTTTCCATTTCTTGATTGGCTGATGGCATTTCTAAATGTGTTGGTGGTTTGTTTATCTGTTGTCTCTTTCTCTATCCCAGCCCACCTGACTGACTCACATCTTTATGTTTTTATTTTTTATCTATCTATCTATCTATCTATCTATCTATCTATCTATCTATCTATCTATTTATTTATTTATTCTATCCATCCATCCAGATTGGGCAGGGAGAGGAATGTGCTCAGTGGTCATGCAGTGGTAGACAAGGCTGGGAATAAATAGCTGAATATTAATTCATTCGAATAATATTACAACTGTTCATGTCGAAAACAATTGCTTTCTTTTCTGTTTGCCCAGAGATCTGACTGACTGCAACTTGGAATGAAGACAGCCCTGCTGAACAGAGACCTCCCTCCTGCTTTGGGTGGGGTGGGTGGGTTGGTCAGTCGACCAGTTTACATTTTATTTCCATGTTTTGTCTTTCATGGATTGAATGGATTTGTCTCATTTTTTTTCATGATTGCTTGCTTGATCGAGCAATCTTTGCTTGCTTTCAATTATTTATTTTTAATCATTTATTCATTCTTTATTTGTCTATTTTTAAGTTTATTTAATTTTTTTTTACTTTTTAAAATTAAGTTAAACGCCGGGCGATGGTGGCACACGCCTTTAATCCCAGCACTCGGGAGTCAGAGGCAGGCAGATCTCTGAGTTCGAGACCAGCCTGGTCTAAAGAGCTAGTTCCAGGACAGGCTCCAAAGCCACAGAGAAACCCTGTCTAGAAAAACCAAAAAAAAAAAAAAAAAAAAAAGCCAACTTAATTTTTTGCTTTCTTTGGGAATGTAGATCCTTCCTTCCTTCCTTCCTTTCAGGGCCAATTGGTCGACCTCGGAACTTTGCATCTTGAGGCCAAACACATTATCGGACAACTGGTCGACCTCAGAACTTTGCATTTTTAAGGCCAAACCCTTTATGGGACAACTGGTCGACCCGCTTCTAGTTTAGTGAAAAAGAGAGTGCACAGAGAGCCAACTGGTCGACCCGTCAGGTCTAGGAATATGTATGTATGTATATATATTAAAAAAAAAAAAAAAAGTCCAGCGGGACATCTGGTCGACCTGCCGCATCCCCCAGAAAAAAAATGGACACGCCCGGGCGGAGGGACTACTGGTCTACCCCGGTCCTTTGGAGAGGGAGTGGGGAGGGGGGAAAAAAAGTGCGCCCACCCTCCTCCACCTCCCAACGACAGGCGAGAGAGGGGGCCCCCGGGGCGCGGCCAGTCCATCCTCCCTCAGGAAGAGAGATGGAGCGAGAGAAAGGCGAGCGCGCCCGAGCCGAGCTGGAAGAGAGAGGGGTTCTCCTCCTGCCTCTCACACCCCCCCCAAAGCACGGGGGGGGGTCGCGACGGAGAACGAACGAAGGCGGATCTCGGGTACCGCCGGCGGCCACCGCCACCGCCGGAGCAAGCGCGCCCACCCATCGACCATCCGAGAAAGAAGAGCCCGCGGTTCCCCCACGCTTCGGGTGGTGCGGGAAAAGAGAGCGAGAAAGGAAGACAAACCCTTGTGTCGAGGGCTGACTCTCAATAGACCGCAGCGAGGGAGCTGCTCTGCTACGTATGAAACCCCGACCCAGAAGCAGGTCGTCTACAAAAGTTTAGCGCCAGATTCCACACAAACGTGAACGTGCGTTCGACGTGACGTCGCCGGGCGGGCCCCTTTCCAGCCGCACCCGGACTCCCAGAGACGGATGGCTCTCCACACCGGACCCCGGTCCCGATGCGTGGCGGGGGACCCGCCCGCGGCTACGCTGCGCCCTACCTGGTTGATCCTGCCAGTAGCATATGGTTGTCTCAAAGATTAAGCCATGCATGTCTAAGTACGCACAGCCGGTACAGTGAAACTGCGAATGGCTCATTAAATCAGTTATGGTTCCTTTGGTCGCTCGCTCCTCTCCTACTTGGATAACTGTGGTAATTCTAGAGCTAAATACATGCCGACGGGCGCCGACCCCCCAATGTTTTCAGAGGAAGGTGCTCGCTGGTAATAATAAATGTGCTGGTAAATAAGGCTGGAAATAGCTGAATATTAAATCAGTAAAACTCTTCACATAAAAAGTAATTCCATTTCTCTCTCTCTCTCTCACCATATACCAGCACATACAAAAGAAGAAGAAACATGGAAAGAAGACGACATCCCTGCTGGACAGGATCTGATCTGAGATGAGAATAAATTCATCGAATGGCTGCCAACAGCATTTCATTGAGAAGAGATTCCACATTTTATGCTGTATAGTTAGTTAGATAGATAGATTAAGAGAGGCCTGTGAACTGGGGTGGGGTGTGGCTTCTCTGGTCACTTAAGGTAAGGTCAGGGAGGGGCTGAGGAGTGTACCATCAGCCTTGATGATAGGCACCAGTCAGAAGTTAATGTCAAGGCCTGACCTGAAGTTCCTCAAAGGGAATGAATGGAGATCCTTGCTTATCTAAAAAAAAAAAATGCCTGACCTTGGAAAAGGACCTGTGGACAGCAGGCACTTGAAACTGTGATTTCACAGCTTACCAGGAAGCTCCCTCTTGGAAGGGAAAGTCATCATGATACCTTACTCTTTTCCCAAGGATACTGTACCGTTCTGATCATTCTGTACTAAATTAAGTCTTCCACTGTAAATAAAATAAATAAATAAATAGAGTAAGTAAATAAGCAAATACGTGGATGGATGAACAAACAAATAAATACAAAGTTTACTGTTGTTGACTGACTTTTGGTTTCATAATGAATCTCTCTCTCTCTCACACACACACACACACACACACACACACACACGCAAACACAAATACAATAAAAGGAAGCATAACACCTTTACTCAGGGGGCAGAGTGAACTCTGAAAGTTTTCCAGGCAGGGCTATATAGAGAGATGCTTCATGTCGGGCTGAAGAGATAGTTTAGGGTCAATTCCCAGTATCTACATGGCAGCTCACAGCTGTCTGTAATCCAGGAGCCTGAGAGCCATGGTAAAAACACAAATGCACATAAGATAAAAATAAATAAAAATTTTGAAGGTGTGGAGGGGGGGGAAGAGACAGAATATAAGACCAAACTGAGAAACAAGGAAAGATGGTGTTGGCCGGCTGGCCGGCTTTCAGTTTCCTGACAGAAATTAGCACATTATGGAGGAACCACAAAGTTGTTACACTATGTGGGTGTGATGAGGAGAGACTGTGAGTGAGTATCCTGTCAGAACAAACTTAGTCCCTTAGTTGATGAAATTCATTATCCCAAAACTTCAGCAGAATATATCCCAAGCTTGCAAACGTGTGGTCAGCATGTGACAGGTTGGGCTGGAGATGCTGAGAACTGGGGTTCACCCAGGGGAACCCTCAATGCAAGAGGGCTCATTCCCATGAAGAGGGAGGGAGGGAGATGAATGGCTGTGGAGAGACCACTCACAGATATGAAAAATTATTTCCTGGGGCTGGAGAGATGGCTCAGAGGGTAAGAGCACTGGTTGCTCTTCCAGAGGTCCCGAGTTCAATTCCCAGCAACCACATGGTGGCTCACAACCATCTGTAATGAGATCTGGTGCCTTCCTTGCCAGCAGTACATTGTATGCTTAATAAATAAATCTTTAAAAAAAAAAAGGAAAATCATTTCCTAAAAATCAAATTTCTCAGTCAGCATGCAACTGCTGTGATGCTTCTCCTAGATAGAGCAACACACACACACACACAAACAAACAAAAAAACAAAAAACTGATTCCTTGATCTAGAGCCACAGTGCACATGCCGTGGGAAAGGGGACATGGCCAACTTGAATCACAATATTCATCAGAGCATGAGAAGAGTGTATAAAGGACACAAAAGGAGAGATAATTGTGGTCCTTCCTTCCCTCCCTCCCTCAGGAAATGACTGACAGATGAGACTTTGTCCAAGCAGGCTATGAAATACCAGACTTGAGTTTCCCCCTCTGTGGGTATTAGTTAATCAGTCAGTCCTCCCTTCTTTCTGTAGGAAGGTGGTGCATGTCTCTCAGAAGTTACCTGGTTTCCTCTGCACAAAGTGACCCAGGGGAAAGCTTTCTAAGCCTTATTCAGAGCTATAGAGGATGCACCGTGACTTCAGAGACCTCAGGGAGTATAGGGGTGGGTGCTTGATGCTTGCTTCAGACTCATGTCATTGGAGGGCAGAACATAGTCTGGATTCACAAATATTCACAACACAGAACCATCGTCACTTACTAACAGCCCAGGACACTCAGAGCTAACAAGAAATTGCAGTCTCAGCCGGGCTGTGGTGTGTGGGGGTGGGTGCATGCCTTTAATCTCTGCTCACACACAGATCGATCTCTGTGTGTGAGTTCAAGGATGGCCTGATTTACAGAGTGAGTTTTAGGACAGCCCAAGATATACAAAGAAACCCTTTCTTGAAAATCAAAACAGCAAAGGAAAGAAAGAAAAGAAAGGAAAGGAAAAAGACAAAAGAAGAAAAAAGAAAAAAATTGCAGTCTCTTCCCACTCTCTCATCCATTGGCTCTTAAAGAGCTCTCAGGCTGAACTGGAGACCAGGGTGTCATTCATAACTGGGAAGCCAGAAACCTTAGGGGGTCACAGGAGGACTGACTGACTACAGCACTTGATGCCTCAACCAACCCTGCTAACGGCTTTGGCAGAGCAGTACTCCCCTTTCTCTATTGTTACTGCTACACAATGAAAAGGACTTGGGGGGGGAGGGATGATGTGCAGTGCGGGTATTGAAATCTCACTGACTCCTTGCCAATTCCCGACTTGGTCAAATCAACTATCGTGAATCTTTGATGTGGATTGGCCCTTTAGGAACTCAGACAGCCCTATTGCACCCCAGAAACCTCCCAGTTCCTGAGCCCTAGCCCTGGAAGTCTCAAAGCCATCACATCCAGAAATCTCTCTCTAGTCCCTGCTAGTGGTGAACTCACTTCATCTTCCCCAGGACCACTAATGATTTCTCTATGTTTTCCTGTGAGATCTGGGGCCAGCTTTCTTCTTCCTCCCTCTGGCCTCTCCACGATCTCTCTCCATTCTCTAGACAACATGTCTAGAAGCGAGTCTTATAGGCACCGAGAGAGTGTGTCTTGGGGGCAGTTGGGGTTTCTAGGACACGAGTGACATCACAAAATTCCGAGAGCTCTCCGGGATACCGTAGAATTTCCAGAGAAGGGACTGCTGATGTCGTGGTGTGAGGCGTGCACGGCCTTTACCTCCTTGCTAATATTTCTCCCCAAACTGACCTGAGGTTTCCTTTCCCGGAGTCTCTCCTGCGACACAGAGGGAGCCAGCCTGTTGCGGGAGGTCTTCCCGCCCCTCCAACCAATAGCTGCTGAGATACCAGCCCATTGGGGAGTGGTTTCTCTCCCTTCAAAAGGCTTCTATTTCCTTCCGCTGGTCTCTTGACTTCCTGTTCGGCTGGCGATTAGTCTCGCTTCATGATTGCGAAAAGGGCTGTTGTCTGGGATGGTGATCTGTAAGTTTTTCCTCTTTTTTTTTTTTTAAAGATTTATTTATTTATTTATTTATTTATTTATTTATTATGTATACAACATTCTGCCTCGATGTATGCCCACATGCCAGAGGAGGGCGCCAGATCTCAGTACATGTGGTTGCTGGGAATTGAACTCAGGACCTCTGGAAGAAGAGCCAGTGCTCTTAACCTCTGAGCCATCTCTCCAGGCCCCCAAGTTTTTCCTCTTTAAATAAATACTACCCTATTAATAATAATTCATAACTGGTGTGGCATTGTTCGTGGCTTACGCCTTCACCTGGCGCCCGAACATTTGGCTTTTAGGACCCCTAGGCTGCCAGCTGCGAGTTCGGCTTGGTGCAAGCCTTCCCTTCCTCAGCCGTGCGGAAGCTGCAACCCCTCAGGGTGACTCTGTCACGTGGAGGCATACACAGCTTCTGGGTTATTCTTCTCTACCCCTGGATTCTGGGTTTATGGTTCCGTGTACGCCGTTTTTTGTTTAGTTTGTGACTTAGGCCCCAGTGTTGAGTCAGAGATACACTTGGCCTTCAGGCCCATTACATCCAGAGAGGCAGATCTCTGAGGCTGACCAGGTGGTGGTGGCATACGCCTTTAATCCCAGCACTTGGGAGGCAGAGGCAGGCGGATCTCGGTGAGTTCAAGGCCAGCCAGGCGGTGGTGGTGCCTTTAATCCCAGCACTCGGGAAGCAGAGACAGGCGGATTTCGGATTTCGGTGAGTTCGAAGCCAGCTGGATAATAGGTAATATGGCAGTTTTTGTTTCCAACATGACTTTCAATGTTTGGGCTACCAATACAATGGGTCTAATCATGCAAAATTTATATGACTATGAGGATAATTTAATTTACTGGTTACTAGGTTTTAGTATTCTTTTGAATATTCTATCATTTAGGAAGATTATGGTACTCTCAAGAACTTATGCAGGTCAGGAGATTCAGGAGATTCAGGAGATTCAGGATTCAAAAGAGGTAATAATAAACAAAATAATAAAAAGACTTGAAATGCTTGAAAAAATGATTGGAACTGGTGAACAGAGTAATAAGGCACAAGGACAGGATACAAAGCCAACACCAGCTATTAGAACTGGCTTACCCAGGGTTTTAGCGGCATACCCTATACTTGATTCTGACAAAGCGTCAACTTCTAAAGGCTCAAAGGGAGTCAGAGAAGCTAGATGGATGCCAATAGCAATGAATGATCTGAAAGAAATTAAACAGGCTATTGTTACTTTTGGCTTGCAAAATGCATATGTACAGGAAATGATAAGGACTTGGGCTTCTAATGCTAGAGCTACCCCCTATGATTTCCATCAGTTAGTGTCTGCAGTTTTAGATAAGGGACCTTCCTTGATGTTTGGAATTTATTTCAGAGAAGAATCCAAACATATGGAACAGCAAGGAAGAGCAAAAGGTGTCGAGGTTTCCCAAGATCAAATTCTTGGTGCAGGAGAATATGCTGATCCACAGGTCCAAGCTCTTTATGACGATGAAATACTGCAACTATGTCACCAAGCAGCTTTAAATGCTTGGAATAGGATACAAGATCCAGCAAAAAGGGTTGAATCATATACCAGAATTAGGCAGGGACAGAGAGAACCCTTTATTGACTTTTTGCAAAGATTAATTAAGGCTCTGGACGTAGGGGTACCAGACCCGGAATCTAGATGAATACTTCTTGAATCTCTAGCGTTTGAGAATGCAAACATAGAATGCAAAAAGATAATTGGGCCTTTAAAGTCTAGATCAGCACCTATGGATGAATGGATTCAGCATACGATGAATGTTGAGACGTTTAGCTATAATGATGAATCTTGGGTAGGAGAAGCGATTTCCACAGCAATGAGGAGACATCATACTGCCAGGTGTTTTAATTGTGGTAAATTAGGACATCTCAAAAGGGACTGCAGGCACAGAATTTCTAGGAATAATATCTCCTCTGGGAATGACAAAAATAGGAGACCTAGGCCTTCAGGTATATGTAGGAGATGTGGTAAAGGCCGTCATTGGTCCAACGAATGCAGGTCAACAACAGACAAACAAGGCAACCCGATCCCATTGGGAAACTCCTTGAGGGGCCTCTCGCAGGCCCCGAAGCCAACAGTGGCCCAGTCATTCCCAGTCACAGTGGAGAACGTGCCTCACCAAGAAATCTAAAAGCTCCAATTTCTGCTGTAAAAAGTAATACTAGTCTAAATGGTGAATTACGAGTGGAGGATGAGTTAAAAAACCCAGTAGGACAGAGTAAACATATATTTTGGCAGACTTCTATTAACGACCAAAGACCAAAGCTAAAAGTCTGTATAAATGGCATTTTTATTGAAGGCTTATTAGACACAGGTGCGGATGTAAGTATCATTACCCCAGAATCTTGGCATCCGAATTGGCCTCTTCAAGAGGTAGATGTTCAGTTTCTGGGAATTGGAACCCTATCTCGTGTAAAACAAAGCACAAGATGGGTTGAATGCATAGGACCTGAAGGGCAAATAGGAAGACTAAGGCCATATATAGCCAATATTGCAATAAATTTATGGGGCCGTGACCTGTTACAGCAATGGAATACCCAGATTAACATTCCTGCCGTTCCAGGAACTCATAATTCTGGGAAAGATATGATGAGGTATTATGGAAAAAGGTCACCAGCCATTCAGGCTGTACAAGAACATATAGAAAATACCAAACCTTTAAAGGTACCAACAGCCCTACCTTTAAAATGGCTAACTGAGAAGCCAATATGGATCAAACAGTGGCCTCTAGCTGAAGATAAATTACAGGCATTGGAACAGCTGGTGCAAGAGCAATTAGATGCTCACCATATTGAAGAATCAACCAGCCCTTGGAATTCTCCTGTGTTTGTTGTAAAAAAAGAAATCTGGTAAATGGAGAATGGTGACAGATCTAAGAGCTGTCAACAAAGTAATTCAACCTATGGGCCCACTACAATCTGGAATTCCTTTGCCTTCTCTATTACCAAAGGGATGGCCTCTTATAGTTATTGATTTGAAAGATTGTTTTTTCACTATACCGTTACAAAAAAAAGGATAGAGAAAAATTTGCCTTCACGGTGCCTACTTATAATAATTCTCAGCCTAATAGGAGATATCAATGGACTGTCCTCCCACAGGGTATGCTCAATAGTCCTACATTGTGCCAATATTTTGTAAGTAAGCCATTGGAAATAATTCGTAAACAATTTCCCAAGTCCATAATTTATCATTACATGGATGACATCTTATTATCTGATTCAAATAAAGATATTTTAGAAAGGATGTTTGAAGAAGTAAAGAAAGTCTTGCCTAGGTGGGGATTACAAATTGCCCCTGAAAAGATTCAAAGAGGAAATTCTATTAATTACCTAGGTTACATAATAGGGTTAGAGAAAATTAAAACGCAAAAGGCACAAATTAGGAGAGACCGGTTAAAGACTCTTAATGACTTCCAAAGATTGTTGGGAGACATTTCCAGTCTACGACCAGCTGTTGGGATAACACCTGATCTAATAGTTCATTTAAACAAAACCTTAGATGGTGATAAGGATTTGAATAGTCCAAGAAAACTGACAGCTGAAGCAGAAAAGGAACTGACAATGATTGAGGAAAAATTACAGGAAGCACATGTGGATAGGGTGAACCCAAATCTTAGCTGCATCCTAGTCATATTGCCTTCCAGAATCTCTCCTACAGGGATTCTAATGCAGAGGGAAGATATTATTCTAGAGTGGATATTTATACCTAATAAACCGAGTAAAAAATTAAAAACTTATGTGGAAAAAGTCTCTGAATTAATTATAAAAGGTAAGCTGAGACTTCGTCAACTAGCAGGTATAGACCCAGCAGAAATTATAGTGCCTTTTACTACTGAAGAAATAAAAAAGTTATGGGAAGACAATGAACCGTGGCAAAGAGCTTGTGCTAATTTTTTGGGAGAAATTAATAGCAACTATCCCAAAAGTGGTAGACTTAACCTCATAAAGAGAACTTCTTGGATTCTTCCTAAAATTGTACGTGATGCTCCAATAACTGGAGCCCGTACGTTCTATACTGATGCAAATAAATCAGGGAAAGCAGGTTACAAGTCAGATGAATTGAGTAAGGTGGAACAAAGCCCTTATAATTCTGTCCAGAAGGCAGAATTATATGCCATTCTTATGGTGCTAAGGGATTTTAAAGAACCTCTTAATATAGTTACAGATTCACAATATGCAGAAAGAGTTATCTTGCATATTGAAACCGCTGAATTTATACCAGATGACACAGAGTTGACTTCATTGTTTATCCAGGTACAAGACATAATCAGGAACAGGCTTTGTCCGATGTACATAACACACATCCGGTCCCATACAGGTCTGCCTGGTCCTCTAGCACAAGGCAACGCTGAGATTGATCAATTATTGATTGGAAGCGTGTTGCAGGCCTCGGAATTTCATAAAAAGCATCATGTCAATAGTAAAGGCCTAAAGAAAGAATTTTCCATTACTTGGCAACAAGCTAAGGACATTATAAAGAGATGTCCTACTTGTTCTTTCTATAATCAAACACCGTTGCCTGCAGGGAGTAACCCAAAGGGTACTAAGAGAAATGAAATCTGGCAGATGGATGTGTTCCACTTTATGGAGTTTGGTAAATTAAAATATGTACACCACACCATAGACACGTATTCAGGTTTTCAATGGGCTACTGCCCTGAGCTCAGAAAAGGCAGATTCAGTAATCACACATTTATTGGAAGTTATGGCCATCATGGGTATACCTGTACAAATAAAGACAGATAATGGTCCAGCATATGTATCTAAGAAAATGAAACGCTTTTTTGATTATTATAATATAAAACACATTACAGGTATACCAAATAATCCTACAGGTCAGGCAGTTATAGAAAGATCAAATCGTACTATAAAGGATATGCTGAACAAACAGAAAGGGACCGAAAATACCCCCAGAAATAGATTACATAATGCTTTATTAACCTTGAATTTTCTTAACGCTAATGAGAAAGGAACGACAGCAGCAGAAAGACATTGGATAATGGAAAAGTCTGCTGAACTAAATCAACCGATTTATTTCAAAGATGTGCTGACCTCTCAATGGAAGCCAGGAGATGTGCTACGTTGGGGAAGGGGTTTTGCTCTTATTTCCACAGGAGAAGAAAAATTGTGGATACCATCAAAATTAATAAAGTTTCGATTTGAAGAGGAGAAACCTCTTGGAAAGGAGAAATGACAACTCATCCACAATGATATTCATACAGGTGGTAAGAAAAACATATAGAATGGGGGCAGGGTTCTGTTCTTATCTCCGCAGGAAAACACTCACCTTTGAAAAATTCAAGGGACCCTGGATATTTGGATACTGACAGATGGAAAAATACCTGCCCAATAGGAAATATCAAGAAAACTGAATGGGTTGTGTAAGTAAAACATATTAAACCATATTTCTAAATTTATAGAGCTGGTTTTGAAGTTGGACTCTGGCTCAGTCCCTCTCCAAATCCAAGCCTGTTAGTAAGAGAAAAACCCAGAGTTTCTGGAGTTTCTGTCTCATGTCAAGAGCCATGATATGGGACAGAAAGAAATATGAGTTTAGAAAACATCTTTGCTTTTCTTCATACCTATCATACCTCCACTGAAAATATCTATCATGCCTTTCACTGAATATATATATATGTCTATATAATTAATGTTTAAGTATTTTTACAATAAACAATGAGTCTTTTCTGAAGTGACATTTGAAGTTTCCAGGAAGAAGATGGGGCCCCACAACAACAACTCTACCTGGTTGATATGACGTCATGATACTGATAGCGCTACTACAAGACCTGTTTTGGGTACCAGCTGCACAAGAAGATCCCAAGTTGTTTAGCTGAAATGGTGCACATCTTGTACAACATTCTGGCCAGACCTCCACAAAATACTCAGAGACTATTTGCAATTTTAAAAGACATTGATCTTGAAATTTAACCATCATTTTGCTTTCACAGGATCCCCCAGAAAGAACGTCGCCCCTATGACACCTGGAAGTAATTCTAGAGGACGATGTCCCCTCTCCCAGTAAAGTTTGCCCCTGGGTTTAGGGACATCATTTAGGGGTTGGGAAGTTAGGGGAGGAATTTTATAAGCTCAGGAATCAAATTAAAAAAAAAAAGAGGGATGATGGGATAATAGATTTGTAATTGTGAGTTACAATTTTTAGACAAATATTGGTATTGATTCTTGTATATTGATACAAAGTTAAATTATATTGACTATTGTATGCATGCATGTTTCTACCTCTGTTTAAAATATTTTTTATGTATTGACATATATTGTATCGATATATATGTATTGTATATATTTACCATATTGCAGTGTACATTTCTACCTTTGATTAAGATACTTATATATTGTTTGTGTATTGATATATATTTACCATATTGCAATGTATATTTGTACATTGTTTATATTTGTAGGCCATTATCCTCATTTGTTACACAGATGTTTATTGTCTTAGTCTTTAAGTTAGATAGATATTGAGAATTATATAGATTAATAGTCATCTAAGTTTGCCATGTATAATTAGACTAATCAGGTTATTTAGATATATAGAGATTATATTCAGTATAGATAGATGATCTTCAACCTCTTCAAAGAGCTGTAGAAAATGGCCTTTAATCTAACTCAGAGTTTGGTGGTAGTGAGACACAATTGCTCCTGGCAACACCGCTCTATTCCCGAGAGAATGTTGAGCACCAAAGACACTCCACCTGGAGCCTTTCTTTTTGGCAGAACTGGCCTTGGAGCAAAGAAATGCCCATACCTCAACCACTGACAGAGATACAGAGCGTGCATCAATGGATAAAACAGGACTGTCATATCCTGCCAAGACAGGGTAAGATAGTTTTGAAAAGTTGCTTGCCTTTGAAAATGGTATGTCAGTTATGTTAGGCCTTAGCCAAAGTTGGTTGCTTCAACGCTGCAAACGTCACTTTGGGTGATTGCCCAGGTAGCTAGTTGTCCCTGTGATTTGTTGCATGCTTAGGAAGTTGTTTTACTGAACTTCCTAAATACCCAGGTAACATTATTTCCCTTCTCAGATCTTTGATGGGGTTGAAGACTATATAACTATAGTTACTTTTCTCTCATGACTTGGCCAAGTTATTTATTATACAAGTCCTAAGCTAGTTAGAATAGGATATTTATACTTATTGTATATAATTTCATAGTAGGTTTAGAACTCTCTTATTTAAACAAAAGGGGGAGGTGTTGCGGGAGGTCTTCCCGCCCCTCCAACCAATAGCTGCTGAGATACCAGCCCATTGGGGCGTGGTTTCTCTCCCTTCAAAAGGCTTCTATTTCCTTCCGCTGGTCTCTTGACTTCCTGTTCGGCTGGCGATTAGTCTCGCTTCATGATTGCGAAAAGGGCTGTTGTCTGGGATCGTGATCTGTAAGTTTTTCCTCTTTAAATAAATACTACCCTATTAATAATAATTCATAACTGGTGTGGCATTGTTCGTGGCTTACGCCTTCACCAGCCGTTCAGGATCTCCTCCTTCCAAAACCAGAAATTTCTCTCTGCTTCATTAAAATCTTTTCACTACTTCCTTCACCCATAGGGAGTTAGTTAGTTGAACACTCACTTTTTTCATAAATGACCCTTCCTCCCTCTCCTGAACAGATATTCATACTCAGTAATATGAGAAATTAGGCCAGGAGGATACGGAGGATGAGGGTTGAGTTCTTTGAAGTGAACGAGCACTTAGGGAAGGCTAAACTTAAGGGAACTTGACTCTGAGTGGCAAGAGATGAATAGCTGCTGCCAAGGCACAGATGCAGGCATTGGGCTGAGGCACCAACTGGGCTCTCGGTATCCTCCTGCATCGTCAGAGCTGTGTGGGAAACTCAACCCAAAGGAGGGACCGTGTTCAAAGGGAGAGGGCATTTTCTAGGACAGCACTGTTTTCTTTTTTCTTTCTTTCTTTCTTTCTTTCTTTCTTTCTTTCTTTCTTTCTTTCTTTCTTTCTTTCTTTCTTTCTTTCTTTCTTTCTTTCTTTTTTCCTGTCCTGGAACTACCTCTTTTTTGGGGGGGAGGGGAGGGGTTTCGAGACAGGGTTTCTCTGTGGCTTTGGAGCCTGTCCTGGAGCTAGCTCTTCTAGATCAGGCAGGCCTCAAACTCACAGAGACCAGCCTGCCTCTGCCTGCCTCCCTGAGTGGAGTGCTGGGATTAAAGGCGTGAGCCACAACCGCCCGGGCCGGCCAATTTTTTTTTTTGACTCAGACAAAACTTCACCCAAAATATCTTACAGACAGGGTTGGAGGTCATTAAGTTACTTAGTCTAATGCTGTTGGAGACTGTGTTGGGCTGAGATAGAGTATAAGGTTGATGGTGAGTTATTTTTGAGAAGATTGCGTGCTAGCTTCTCATTAAGTCTCATTCTAAAGTGGTCAACTTTAAAATGAAATCCTTAAAATGCATTCTCTATGGCTAGGAACACACAGGGCATCCATCATTCCTTGACATATGTCAGAGCGCAGCAGCAGCTCTGATGTCCCTGTCACTCTGGGGATGCGGCACTTCTGAATTAACTTTCCCCAGCCTACTTTCTTAGGGTGCAGTCTCATTTTTAATCAACATTTGGAGCAGGGTATTTCAATTTTAAAAACATATTCTAAAACCTTAAAACCATGACTCTTATATTCCTGGGTTGTTGTTGTTGTTGTTTCTACAGTGGTGATTTTACTTAAATTATTTCATGGGTGAAGAGTCTTGTTATTTTAGTATAAGAGTGTGTCCATGAAATTTGTGGTATTTGTGTACATGTTCTGAGGAGGACAGATCCCCTGGAGCTAGAGTTACAGGCAGCTGTGATCCACCTGCTGTAGCTATCTACTGCTAGGGAGTGAAGGAAGGAACAAGAACCCCGATCTACTGAGGTGTGTCTGTCTCCCTGAGGGCCCAGCAAAGGGTCTTAGGTCAGAACATACATCTGTTTCCTGAGTTGAAGCTTTAGCTCTTGTTTGTCTGAGGAGAGTGTCAGGCTCTGTGTGCAGCTGAGCCTTTTTTTTTTCAGTGGGCCGGGCTGGGGCCACACCTGCTTCCAAGAATTTTGCTTATTCCATGTAGCCTGTGGTGGGATAACTCCGTCCTTCCGCAAACGGAACTGGGATGACTTCTGTTTGGTCTTCATTGTGAACGGCAGCATCTAGATTCATCCTTTTGCTTTCAAAGCAAGAGGGTTTATTGGATGTTTCTCTGGGGGTCAGAGAGGCAGGATTTCAGGCAACAGAACCAAGAAACAAATCATACTCCAAAGTCGAATCGTACTCCAGAGATGGGATGACACCACTGACATGAGCATGTTTGGTCTCAGTCCTCTGTAAGGTAGTAGTGCCATCCCTAGGCATGTGACCTTGGGCCGCGCGCCTCTTTGTGGTTGCAAACCCTTCCCTAGGGATTTTGCTTCCCTAGGGCTTTCCTTGATCATGGATTTTCAGACCCTAACCCAAGTAGGTGGGGGAACGAACCTACCTACCTACCTACCTACCTACCTACCTACCTACCTACCTACCTACCTAGATGTATGTGGCTCAAATGTGTGAAATTATCTGTTAAGGTTTCTGGTGCCCAAATGAGTCTTCAGTATACCCAAGAATCCCAAGCTTTTAATCACCCCCAACTCCTTCTTGCTGACTCCCATCATGCCAACATTATTGCCTAGAACTGCAGTCTGGTCGTCAGGAAACACTGGCCTACACCAGTAGGAAGGATCCAAATTGGGTTTTATTGAATCTGTAGTCACCTCATACAACAACTGAAAAGCTAGAAAGTTAAGTTGTAAATCATAGCCCCACACAGATGATATGAGCACATCAGTTCTAACAGCGTCTTGTTCCAGGAAGTCTATATAGCCACAGACTACAGAGGATTCTCTTTTTTTTAATTTTTTAATTTATTGAGCTCTACATTTTTTCTTTGCTCCCTTCACTGCATCTCCCCTCCCTCCACCAACCCTCCCCCAAGGTCCCCATGCTCCCAATTTACTCAGGAGATCTTGTCTTTTTCTGCTTTCTACTTCCCATGTAGCTTAGATCTATGTAAGTCTCTCTTGGTGTCCACATTGTTGCCTAAGTTCCGGGATTGTGGTTTGTAGGCCGGTTTTCTTTGCTTTATTGTTTAAAAACCACCTATGAGTGAGTACATGTGTGATCATTGTCTTTCTGGGTCTGTCTGGGTTACCTCACTCAAAATAATGTTTTCTAGCTCCATCTATTTTCATGCAAAATTCAAGATGTGTTTTTGTTCTTTTGGTTTGTTTGGTTTTTTTTTCTGCTGTGTAGTACTCCATTGTGTACCCCACATTTTTTTTCTTATCCGTTCTTTGATCGAGGGGCACTTAGGTTGTTTCTAGGTTCTGGCTATGACAAACAAAGCTGCTGTGAACAGAGTTGAGCACGTGTCCTTGTGGCACGATTGAGCATCCTGTGGACATATACCCAACAGTGGTACGACTGGGTCTCGAGGAAGGTTGTTTCCTACTTTTCTGAGAAATCACCACACCGATGTCCAAAGGGGACTTACCAGCTCGCGTTCCCACCAGCAATGCAGGAGTGCTCTCTCTTCCCCACCACCTCTCCAGCATAAGTGGTCATTGGTGTTTTTGATCTTGGCCATCCTTACCGGTATAAGATGGAATCTCAGAGTTGTTTTTTTTTTAAATATTTATTTATTATGTACACAATATTCTGCCTGTGTATGTGCCTGAAGGCCAGAAGAGGGCGCCAGGTCTCTTTACTGATGGTTGTGAGCCACCATGTGGTTGCTGGGAATTGAACTCAGGACCTTTGGAAAAGCAGGCAATGCTCTTAACCACTGAGCCATTTCTCCAGCCCTCAGAGTTGTTTTGATTTGCATTTCTTCGATGGCTAAGGATGTTGGACATTTCCTTAAGTGTCTTTCAGCCATTTTAGATTCCTCCGTTGAGAGTTCTCTGTTTAGGTCTGTACTCCATTTTGTGCATTGGATTATTTGTTCTTGAGATGACCAATGTCTTGAGTTCTTTGTATATTTTTTTGGAGATCAGGCCTCTGTCTGATGTGGGGTTAGTGAAGATCTTTTCCCATTCTGTAAGGCCGTCGTTTTGTCTCATTGACCGTGTCCTTTGCTTTTCAGAAGCTTTTCAGGTTTAGGAAGTCCCGTTAATATATTAATTGTTTCTCCTCAGTGTCCATGCTGCTGCTGGGGTTCTATTTAGGAAGCGGTTCCCTGTGGCAATGCGTTCAAGTGTACTTCCCACTTTCTCTTCTATAAGATTCAGTGTGGCTGGCTTTATGTTGAGGTCTTTGATCCATTTGGACTCGAGTGGGTCTATTTTCATTTTTCTACGTGTTGATATCCAGTTACGCCAGCACCACTTGTTAAATATGCTTTCTTTTTCCTATTGGATAGTTTTGGCTTCTTTAGCAAAGATCAGGTGTTCGAAGATGTGTGGATCGATATCCGGGTCTTCTATTTGGTTCCATTGGTCCTCCTGTCCGTTCTTATGCCAGGACCAGGCTGTTTTCAGAACTGTAGCTTACAGAATGTTCTTTCAGGTGGGGCACAGAAGAGGTTAACTATGGTACCCTAGTTTTTCTGCTTTTCTAAAGATCGGAGCCCAGCTGACAGGAATCCAGTAGAGATGGTGTCAAGGTTCACACGGACACTAACAGCTATAACTTGAGCAGGATTTGTGATTCACATGAAATTTGCAATGAATTGCAGCAAATCTGTGACACTCAAACTTGCTCAGGCTCAGTATCTGAACATACAGATGTTTGCAATGATCACTGGCTTCAGGATTTTTTGTTTGTTTGTTTGTTTGTTTTGTTTTGTTTTTCCACGAGACAGGGTTTCCCCTGTAGCTGAAGTTTAATGGCCTGGTGTTTTTGTGACAACTTCTCCATTTCTTTATCCCTAAGGGAAAAGAAATATAATCACTAAATACTTGTTAAAAAGCATTCTTCCTTGAAATATATAGACCACTGAGAATAATCCTTGACAGAACGGGAATACAAAATCCTTATCAAACCACTTTAAGATTCAATTGAACAGAAAACTTGTTGTTCTGTACTGAAGTTCTGAGGTCCCATCTTATGAATAGGCTGTTTAGGACCAACTTGAAGACATCTGGAAAGAAGACTCACTTCCAAGTTTTAGCACTTTGTAGATAACACATTTAAGCATAAGGGTACCCACCCATTTTCTCATTCAAGTAATATTCTCATCATTCAGTGATTTCTCCTCCCTTTTTCTTGTGGGGAGTGGCATGATTAGACCAGGAAAAGAAGGATGTGTGTGGCAAGTCAATGCCCGCTCAGAGTCCCCCACACATTTGAGGACAGAACAGAGAAACATGATCGGCCAGGAGGGGGGGGGAATTGTGCTGAATGAAATTAGAGTTATGGATGGCTGCCAGCTATCTCTTGGCTTCTGTAAGTACAGGAACTCAGCAAAGACAGAGACGTGCCAGACAGGAGGTTTTGGTAAAAATCTGAACTGAACTGGCTATTATGTATTAGTGTTTTCAGAGTTATGTCTGAGGAACCCTCTACTTAAATGAAATAAAACCAAATCCTTTCAAACATCCAGGTGTCCTCTGATGGGTCACGGAAAAAAAAAAGATAAGAGGGATTTTAGTTGTTCCAAAAACCCTCAGGAGCAAAACTTCCCCAGGAGAATAGCAAGAGTTCACTGGGCAACTGTCTGTCTTCTGTTGCATCATTTCAAGTTTTGCTCACTTGAGATTAGATGGTGTCAGCCATAAGATTTTCATCTTTTACGCTCACGTGGGATTCTAGCCTTTTTTTTTTAATTAAGAGATGGACACATGTTCCCTCCCTCTAGTTCTATTGGCTGTACAGCTTTGACTAAGAAAGCGGGTTGGATTTCATCAAAGAATTTCTCTCCATTTTATATTTCACCCACCTTTGATTGCTATTAAGTGCCATCTTGTTGGTTTGTGGTGTTTCAGGAACACTTTCCTAATTCTTCTCTTTTTTTGTTTTGTTTTGTTTTTTTTGTTTGTTTGTTTGGTTGGTTGGTTTTGTGTGAGACAGGGTTTGTCTAGGGAAACAGTCCTGGAATGTCCTGGGTATGTGAGGCTGGCCTTGAACTCACTGACATCCTCCTACCTCTCTGTCATTTCTTCCTACTTGGTTTGTGTTTGGTTGCTGTTTTGAGTTTTCAGATCTCCTGGAAAAAAAAGATTAAGACCATTTCTTTCCTAACTCTGGGTCCTTGTGACACAAACATTAAAGGGTGTGGCTACAGCTCCACTGGACCTCTTTGAGACGGATATCTGCTGCCTTTCCTGTTGGAGTTGGGAAATTGAAAGTTGTTGACTTGAATTCAAACAAGAAAAAAAAAACCAAAACAAAAAAAAAACCCTTATTTATTTTATTATTTCACATTTTAACTTGATTTTTTTTCTTTTTTGAGACAGGAATTGGCTTTTTATTTATGCTCCAGACACTCTATCTCACTACATGGCCCAGGACTTCTTTCTGAACACTTCCATGAAAGCAGTCAGCTGCCCAAAATATACTGCTGTTGCTGCTGCTGTTATTCTTTGGTCCCGCCCTAGCCACGCCCACGCCCTTTAACCTCCGAACTCCGCCTGAGACCTCTCGCTCTCGCCATCTCCCCGTGTGCACGCGGGCCTCTCCTGCTCCCTCCCTCTGTCTCTCTCTGTCTCTCTCTGTCTCTCTCTATCTCTCTCTCTCTTTCTCTCTCTCTCCCTCTCTTCTCTCCCTCAATGAAATGCCTTATACTTATTCTCTGTGTTCATGCCTCTGTTTCTCCGCCACCGGCCGCCAGGCGCGTGCACCCCGCTGGTGAGAACCGGCCGCCGTTTCACCAGCCTGCCTCGGTAATCGTTTAAATGAACATCAATGGTGCCGTGTGACTCCTGAACCAGGTTCTTTTCCACTTCGCCGGCCTACATCCCACGTGTTCATCTGCCGCAGCCCCTACAAACAACTAATCAGCTAACTGTGAGTGTTCCCTTCCTGCCAGCTTAACCATCCTTCTGACCCAAGGGATTGGCGGATGAGCTCCCGGCAACTCTTTGCGGTTTTTAGGGATGGGGGGACCTTCATTTATTCCCTTCGCTGGCATTCAACTCGGCTTGTCTCCTGTGCTGAGACCGTGCCCGGGATGGCGTTAGCCAGTCCCCCAGCTCACTCGCGCCTGGAGGCCCGGGGTCTCCAGTTCTCTTTCTTTTTTCATTCCTTTTCTTTTTTCTACCTACCCGGCTTTACGCCTACCGGTCTCGCCTGTTCGCGAGTACCTAAAAAACCGGCTTTTAGCCTACCGGTCTCGCGTGTGCGCGCGCGAGTACCTAAAAAGCCCGACCGTGGCTAAATCCCTCTTCCGTTGGAGGCTCGAGTGGATTCAGCCAGGTCATAGCACCCCCCCCTGTGAGCTCGGACGCCTGTTCACAGGGCCCGGGTGTTCGTGTCACCTGCATCTCGCCTTAACGGGAAGCCGTTCTCGTTGTAGACTTGAGGTGCACGGTCTTTGCAGGTGTTTTCGCGGTCTTAACCACGGGAGCCAAGCCATCCGGACCTATAACTCCGGTCTCATGTTTTAAATGCCCCACTTATCAGTCTCTGTAAATGGCCAGTTTTCGGTTCCAGCCTTTTGCCCCTCCCCTCTGCGGCTTTCGTTATGGCATGGCAGGCTTTCCAACTAAGCAGACTACACGTGGCGGTCGCCATCTTGGCTGAAGGCCAGATGGGTCAGGTGACCTTTTCGCCATCTTGGCTGAGAGCCAGGTCACATGACCACACTCTCCTGGTTTCACTACCCTGCCTCTTCACTTTGTTTTCACTAAAATCCTCATGCTAACTGTTAAATATGTTTTGGGCAATGGCAAATGTCTCTGATAGGGCCCGTCAGAGGCGTCCACGTTGCTCAATTCTTGTTCACTCTCTCAATGCATAATAATTGTTTATTACATCTCATTTCAGACTACAAAAATCATGAGTCTCATATTTTAAGCTGGTATGTACCTTTAACTCTCTTAAGCTGTTTTCTATCATTGTCAGTTCTGGCATTAACCTTCCATTGCCAGAAGTTTCTTCTTTCTGCCCGTTTGCAAATGTGGACCTTACCTGTTAAGAGCTAGTATACTGCAGCTATATCTAAAACAGCCCTCAACTGCTCAGAGATCTGGGGAATGTGATATTTAAGTATTTAATTATTAAAAACTTTTCACAACAACAAAAAGAGACAGGTTGGCTCCTAGCAGCAGCTCTCTGCTCCCTCCAAAGGAGACAGACACACGGAGAACAACGTCCTTCTGCATTTCGCTTCAACTGCAGAGCGCTAACCATTGGGCAAACCTGCCTTTCATCTAAACTAGAGATCTCTAGACGTGGACAGAATCGCTGGAATCGACAGCCTAGCTGCTCAGGTCAAGGTAGGCCTGTTTTCCTACAGATTTCTTAGCCCACAGGATCTTCTGGAGCCTGGCAGGCCCTGCGCTAAACAGCAAAGCTCAAGTACAACCTCCAGCGACCATGGAGGACCCCAAAAAGAGTAGCTCTGAGTGCCAACCAAGTAAGTTCTCTGTCATTTTTTTAATCAGTAACTCACGTAAAATCTTATATTTCTCAAAGATCTCTGACAGTTTGACAGCTGAGAGGTTTTGTCAGGTTGAGGTTTTTGTAAGGTGACCTCACCAAACAAATTTCAAATCAAATTTATCTCTTATGCTACAGTCATTATATGTTCTAAAACTTCTGTTTTCACAAACCCAAGGAGTTCTCTTGAGTTCCAGGGAGCCGAATTAAAAACAGGTCAGATACCCCTCAATTCCCTGGTCCTAAAAAAATTTTTTTTTAACATTAATTTAACTTTCTTCTTTGTTCTGCCAATACCTTAGGCCATGCCACAAAACACCGGTCAAAAAGCAAAGGGACCAGTGACGCCAAGATGCTCCCAACCTTCTCTCGCGCTCCCCCCCCAAGACAACGCCCACAAATCAGCAGGAAGCAGCCTTGAGAATTCGTCGTCCCAATTCCTTCAAACTGGAGCATCTAATTTGTTTTTTTTATTAAAAACAAGAGGTGCATATGTTATTCTTTGGTCCCGCCCTAGCCACGCCCACACCCTTTAACCTCGGAACTCCGCCTGAGACCTCTCGCTCTCGCCATCTCCCCGTGTGCACGCGGGCCTCTCCCGCTCCCTCCCTCTGTCTCTCTCTGTCTCTCTCTATCTCTCTCTCTTTCTCTCTCTCTCTCTCCCTCTCTTCTCTTCCTCAATAAAATGCCTTATACTTATTCTCTGTGTTCATGCCTCTGTTTCTCCGCCACCGGCCGCCAGGCGCGTGCACCCCGCTGGTGAAAACCTGCAGTCGTTTCACCAGCCTGCCTCGGTAATCGTTTAAATGAACATCAGCTGCTGCAATTTTAGAAAAAATTAAATAAAAACAAATAACCTGAGATAAACAAAGAAAAAAGAGGAAAACACCTGTTTTTCCTTCCTTTCTACCTTCCTCCCTTCCTTCCTTCCTTTTTTCTCTGTTTTCTTCTTTTATTATTCTTTATTTTTTGGTGCAGGGTTAACTCTGTATATAAACCAGGCTGTCATCTTGGTGACATTATGGTTTTGTTTTTTCTTATTTCCTGTATGAAAATTGACAAATTGACATTTCTTCTCTCTCTCTCTCTCTTTCTCATTTAATTTATGTTTTATTTCATTTTTTTGGTTTGTGTTTTTGTTTTGATTTTCAAGGTAGGGTTTCTCTGTTGCTTTGAGGCCTCAACCAGGCTGGCCTCAAACTCCCAGAGATCCACCTGCCTCTCTGACACATAGGGAACCAGTCATCTTGGTTAGTTCAAAAGCCACCACATAGCTGGGCGGTGGTGGCACACGCCTTTAATCCGAGCACTCGGGAGGCAGAGGCAGGCGGATCTCTGTGAGTTCGAGGCCAGCCTGGTCTACAAGAGTTAGTTCCATGGGGCTGGAGAGATGGCTCAGTGGTTAAGAGCATTGCCTGCTCTTCCAAAGGTCCTGAGTTCAATTTCCAGCAACCACATGGTGGCTCACTACCATCTGTAAAGAGGTCTGGCACCCTCTTCTGGCCTTCAGGCATACAGACAGAATATTGTATACATAATAAATAAATAAATTAATTTAAAAAAAAAAGAGTTAGTTCCAGGACAGGCTCCAAAGCTACAGAGAAACTCTGTCTCGAAAAACCAAAAAAAAAAAAAAAACCCACTCCATAAACACATGTGCGCGCGCGCGTGCGCGCGCGCGTGCGCGCACACACACACACACACAGGCACACCCAGAGAAACATAATTTTTTTTTTAAATTAATAGCTTGGAGAGATGGCTCGGTGGCTCTTTGGAAGTGGTTTGCATTCCCAGCACCCATATGGCAGCTCATACGTGATTGTAAATCCAGTTCCTGGGTGATCTGACACCCTCACACCATTGCACATATAAAGTTAAAGAAATCATAAAAAAAATTCCTCTCTCTGACTGGGTGGTGGTGGCACACTTTAACATTCAATTGAACAGAAATCTTGGATATATATCCAAAAGTGGTATTGCTGGGTCTTGAGGAAGGTTGTTTCCTACTTCTCTGAGAAATCACCACGCTGACATCCCAAGGGGCTGGACCAGCTTGCATTCCCACCAGCAATGCAGGAGCACAAATAAATTGTCATCAGCTGTGCAGGACTGACTGTGTGTTGACCTTCCCTTCACACCTTCCCCATGGGCTCCTGAGAGGGGTTGAGGCCTCTTGCAGGGAATCCTCTGCCCAAGGCTCCCCTGGGAACCCACTCTCTCCCTTCCCTGAGTCCCAGGCTACATCTCAGGCATAGGTGGCGGGCCCTCTGCTTACCCAGGATGTGACAGACACGAACAAGTGAGAAACAGGAAGGAACGAGGAATGGTGTCCACTCTCTCACTAAATGCAGGCCTGCCTGCAGTGATTGAAAGAATCAGAACTGGAGAGATGAAATTTCTAGACTTTCCAGAAACCACATGGTGGAAATCTAGTGCTCTCTTCTGCTGACAGGGCCTGGAAATGCCTATTTGCTGCTTTCTGGTTGAAGCTGGGAAACACTACCTTCTTGCTGAAGTTGGATATTGTTGAATTCAGTCATTTTCAGGTTTCTTAGTAAAACAAAACAAAACAAAAAGCCCCTTCTTTGTTTTATTTCACATTTTAATTTGACATTTTTTGAGACAGGAGGACCTGTCTTTTTATTTGTGTTTCAGACAAACTATTTCATTACATGGCCCAGGACTTCTTTATGAACACTTTTGCTGCAAATACAATCTTTTCTTTTTTTTAAATTTATTTATTTATTATGTATACAGCATTCCTTCCATGTATGTCTGAAGGCCAGAAGAGGGCACCAGACCCCATTACAGATGGTTGTGAGCCAAGATATGGTGGCTAGGAATTGAACTCAGTACCTTCGTAAGAACAGTCAGTGCTCTTAACCTCTGAGCCATCTCTCCAGCTCCTGAAAATACAATCTTAAAAGAAAAACTAAAATTAAAATGAATGGCCTGGCAAAAAAAGAAAAAAAAAACCTGCATTTTCTTGCTTGCTTTTTCTTCTTTTATTATTTTTTGAGGCACAGTTTCTCTGTAACAGTCCTAGCTGTCCTGGAACTCAGTTTATAGACCCAGCTGTCTTCTTGGTAATGTTCTGTTTCTTTTTTTTTCTTTCTTAATTCCTATCTGTAAATTCACATTTCTTCTCTCTCTCTCTCTCTCTCTCTCTCTCTCTCTCTCTTTCTTCCTCTCACTTTACATATTTTTTGTTTGGTTTTGTGTTTTGCTTTATGAGACAGGGTTTCTCTGTTGCTTTGTAGACTGTTCTTGGAACTAGCTCCTTTCTTGTAGACCAGGCTGGCCTGAAACTCCCAGAGATCCTGTCTCTGCCAGAAATGGAGCCAGTGCTCTTGAATGCCTTCATCTGGTGAGGTCAAAAGCCACCCCCCCCAACACACACACCAAACACAAACACAGGCACAGGCACACCCAGAGCCACATAAATAAACTTTTAAATTAAGAGCCTGGAGAGCTAGTTTGGTGGCTCTTCCTGAGGAATTGGGTTCAATTCCCAGCACCTGCATGGCAGCTCATAGTGACTGTAAATCCAGTTTCTGGGTGATCTGACACCTTCATACCACTGCACATAAAATAAAGTTAAATAAATCATAAAAAAATTCTTTAAGAAATTGAAATTAAACTACACAACTGGAAACACTGTCTCAAATAAAAGTAAAATAAAATGTAAAAGAGGTGCCGGGCGGTGGTGGCGCACGCCTTTAATCCCAGCACTTGGGAGGCAGAGGCAGGTGGATCTCTGTGAGTTCGAGGCCAGCCTGGTCTACAAGAGCTAGTTCCAGGACAGGCTCCACAGCCACAGAGAAACCCTGTCTCGAAAAACCAAAAAAAAAAAAAATGTAAAAGAGTACAGTGCTAAGTGCAGTTATGAAAATGTTTGGAAATGTGTGACACCTTCCCTGTCTCCCACACATACAAAAGGCACACTGAGAGATTTAAATAAAACTTGAAAATGGGTGGGCAGTGGTGGCACATGCCTTTATTCCCAGCGAACAAGAGGCAGATGCAGGTGAATCTCTGGGAGTTCAAGGCCAGCATGGTCTACAAGAGCTAGTTCCAGAAAAGCTAGGTAGGACTGTCATGCAGGGAAACCCTGTCTGGAAAAAAACAAAACAAAACAAAACAAAAATTAAAATTGAACTAAAGAAAGACAGATAGAAAGAATGAAAATGAAGAAACAAAAGAACAAAGGAAGGCAGTCCTGGGGGCTGTCTACAAAGGGCCTTCACTACAATGTTTTTAATTGTGATCCCCTCCCACACACATATGTAAACACACACACACACACACAGCACGCACACGGACAGACATGAGCACACTGAGAAAAAAACAAATAAAATCTGAAGTTAAACTCAATGTACAAGAGAGTCAGAGAACACACCCACCCACCCACCCACACCCCCCCACACACACAATGAAATAAAACCATGCTACTGCATGGTCTCATAGAGGACTGTCATGCATTTGGTGAAGAAATCTACTTTGAAACATATTTCATGATAGTTGCCTAGTTAAAACTCACTCCCCTCCTTAGGATCTGATGTTGACTGACCCACGGGTCAGGGCAAGCTTATGAAATTCCTTTGTTCAGAGCTAATGCTTGATGTCCCTACTGTAATTATAATTATTTATTTATTTATTTATTTTGGTTTTTCGAGACAGGGTTTCTCTGTGGTTGTGGAGCCTGTTCTGGAACTAGCTCTTGTAGACCAGGCTGGTCTCCAACTCACAGAGATCCGCCTGCCTCTGCCTCCCGAGTGCTGGGATTAAAGGCCTGCGCCACCACCGCCCGGCGATGTCCCTACTTTATAAACATTGGTTTCAGAAACCCACCTTTTGCCCCAGTGTCAGAAGCCCAAACTCTGCCTCTGGTCTCAGCTAGCTGATAAGCTTCTGTGACTCGCGGTGTGTTTTTAAGTTTGCTTCTGGTTTTCCTTGGATCTGGTTTCTGGAATAAAGTTTGCTTCTGGTTTATTAGACTTGGTGGTGTTCTCATCTTTGCATGACCCACCCCCCCCTCGACCCAACATTTAAGTGTCTTTCAACCATTTTAGATCCCTCTGTTGAGAGTTCTCTGTTTAAGTCTGTATTCCATTTTTTTAAATTGGATTATTTGTTCTTTTGATGACCAATTTCTTGAGTTCTTTGTGTATTTTGGAGATCAGGACCTCTGTCTGATGTGGGGTTAGTGAAGGTCTTTTTCCCGTTCTGTAGGCCATCATTTTGTCTTGTTGGCCATGTTCTTTGCTTTACAGAAGCTTCTCAGTTTCAGGAGGTCTCACTTATTAACTGTTTCTCTCAGTGTCTGTGCTACTGGGGTTCTATTTAGGAAGCTGTCTCCTGTGCCAATGTGTTCAAGTGCATTTGATATTTTTATTTTTATATTCTTTTATTGTGGATGAAGTCAATTATTTGAACTCTCAAACATTTTTATTGCATTATCTCTTTGTTTATTTGTGGCTGTTCAGCATAGGGTTTTGTTGTGTACCCTTGTATGCTCTGAGACTCACTTTGTAGACAAGACTGGCCTCAGACTCACAGAGATCCATCTGCCTCTGCCTCCTAATGCTGGGATTAAAGGCATGCACTAAAGAACCTTTTTTATATATTTTTTTCTAATCATTTATTTATTTTTATTTTATCGGCATTGGTGTTTTGCCTGCATGTATGTCTATCTGAGGGTGTCAGATCTTGGAGTTACCGACAGCTGTTAACTGCCATGTGGGTGGTAGGAATTGAACCTGGGTCCTCTGGAAGAGCAGTCAGTACTCTTAACCACAGAGCCATCTCTCCAGCCCCCACCTTTTTTTTTTTTTTTTTTTTTTTTTTGAAAACAGGGTTTCTCTGTGTCACTTTGCCTTGCCTGTCCTGAATCTCAATCTGCAGAACAAGGGAGCCTTAAACTCACAGTGATCTGCCTGCCTTGGTCTCCCTGATCTTGCAGGTTTTTTTTATCATCTCTGTCTGGCTATCTATCTATCTATCTATCCATTCATTTATTCGTTTATTTATTTATTTATTTATTTTTGTTTTCTGAGACAGGATTTCTCTCTAGCTTTGGAGTCTGTCCTGGATTCAGACCTGGTGACAGCTGTACCTGGAAACAAAACAAAACAAAGCAAAGCAAAAGCCAGGCAGGACTGTATGGTTGACCTTCCCTTTCTCCCCTCCCCTCCATAGGCTCCTCAGAGGCAGTGAGGCCTCCTGCAGGGAATCCACAGAGCCTCTGCCCAAGGCTCTCCAGGGGACCCACTCTCTCCCTTTTCCTCCAGCCCCACCCAGAGCTGCCGGCCACATCTATCTCAGGCACAGGTGGCAGGCACTCTGGCTATCCAGGACGTGATAGACACAGATACACAGAAGCAGGGAGGAAAGGTGCCCACTCTCTCTGACTAGCTGCAGGAGGAACAATGAAAGAATGAGAACTGGAGAGATGGAATTTCTGGAATGTCCAGAAACCACATGGTGGGGATCTAGTGCTCTCTTCTGGTCACAGGGAGTACAGCACAGATTTGGGTTCTTGTGCTCCTGAGACCTACCCCAATTTAATACTGACATTATCCTATCATACCCTATATATCACATTTAGGCTTGCTTGATATCACACACATACACTGCCTGCGTTTCTGCCTGACCCCTGTGAGAGAGCCTGGTACCTTCAGAAGACAGAAGATGGGGTGTGTGTCTGTCTGTCTGTCTGTCTGTCTGTCTGTCTGTCTATCTGTCCATCTATTCTTCCATCTATGTATGCATCTATTGATTTATGTAATACTTTATTCTTTTGTTTGTTTGTTTGTTTGTGACAGGGTTTCTCTCTAGTTCTCTCTAATTGAGTCAGTCCTGGAACTAGCTTTTGGAGACCAGACCGAGTGCTGGAATTAAAGGCGTGTACCACCATTAACCAAGAAAAAGAAAAGAAAGACAGATAAAAAGAAAGCAAATGAAGAAACAAAAGAACAAAGGAAGGCAGAGCTAGGGCCCCGGTTGGTGGCTGAGAAGGGAGCCATGGCCTGGTTGCATCCTCTGCCATGTCTGCTGTAACCCCAGTACCCCATTACTCAGGAGCTGTAAAGGGTCTGAGAAGCACATTCCATGCTTCTGCTGCTGGGTAATCATTTATGTATCTGGCTTATGTCAGAGGGGCAGGGGAAGTTCACAGTGCAGAACAAAGTAGCCTCAAACTCACAGCGATCTGCCTGCCTGTGCCTCTCCTGATTTCTGAGGGCTGAGAACTGAGAATAAAGAAATGTGCTGCCACCATTACCCAGCTAGGCAGCTGCCCAAAATATACTGCTGCTGCTGCAATTAAAAAAAAATAAATTAAAATAAAATAACCTGAGATAAACAAAAAAAAAGGAAACACCTGTTTTTTTCCCTCCTTCCTTAATCATTACTTGTTTTTTTTTCTGTTTTCTTCTTTTATTATTTTTTATTTTTGGTGCAGGGTTTTTCTGTATAATACCTTTAACTCTCTCTCTCTCTCTATATATATATATATAAATTTTTTTCTCTGTGTTGGGTTTTTCTGTATAATACCTTTAACTCTCTTTCTCTCTCTCTCTCTCTCTCTCTCTCTCTATATATATATATATATATATATATATATATATATATAATTTTTTTTTCTCTGTGTCTCATGTCTCCCGTGTCTTTCTCTAAGCAGGCCAAGGAATCATAAGCGCCTGTAGGTGATCTAGGAAATCTCCAGTCACAGGGGCCTGGCCTCCACTCCTGTCCCCTGGGGGCACCTGGTAAAAGTAAGAAGGCAGATTTCAGAGACTAGTAAAGTTCAAGGTCACCAGCCCTTCCCTACAGCTGGGACTCCTTGCTGAATCTTTAAACACTACCTTCTTGCTGAAGTTGGATATTGTTGAATTCAATCATTTTCAGGCTTCTTAGAAAAACAAAACAAAACAAAAAGCCCCTTCTTTGTTTTATTTCACATTTTAATTTGACTTTTTTTTTTTGAGACAGGAGGACCTGTCTTTTTATTTGTGTTTCAGACAAACTATTTCATTACATGGCCCAGGGCTTCTTTATGAACACTTTTGCTGCAAATACAATCTTTTCTTTTTTTTAAATTTATTTATTTATTATGTATACAGCATTCCTTCCATGTATGTCTGAAGGCCAGAAGAGGGCACCAGACCCCATTACAGATGGTTGTGAGCCACCATATGGTGGCTAGGAATTGAACTCAGTACCTTTGTAAGAACAGTCAGTGCTCTTAAAAACACCCTGCATTTTCTTGCTTGCTTTTTCTTCTTTTGTTATTTTTTGAGGCACAGTTTCTCTGTGTAACAGCCCTAGCTGTCCTGGAACTCAGTTTATAGACCCGGCTGTCTTCTTGGTAATGTTCTGTTTCTTTTTTTTTTCTTTCTTAATTCCTCTCTGTAAGTTCACATTTCTTCTCTCTCTCTCTCTCTCTCTCTCTCTCTCTCTCTCTCTCTCTCTCTCTCTCTCTCTCTCTCTGGACCAGGCTGTCCTTTTGGTGACATTCTATTTTTTTTTCTTCCTCTTATTTTCTATCTGCAGTCAGCATTGGTATAAGGACTGTGCACCCCTGTATATTCACTGCTCTGATCCTTCTCGCCATCCTTCGTTCCTTTGTTCCTCCCTTCCTCCCTCCCTTCCTTCCTTCCTTCCTTCCTTCCTTCCTTCTTCCCTTCCTTTCTTCCTTTCTTTCATATGTCTGCCCACTCACGAAAACCCAAAAATTTCTAGTCTCCCAACCCAATTAAAAATAAATAAAATTTTTGTAAACTGGCATTTAAAAAAGGAAGGAAGGAAGGAAGGAAGGAAGGAAAGAAGGAAGGAAGGAAGGAAGGCCTGGATGGTGGTTTTGAAGGGAGCCCTGTCCTAGTCATATCCTCTGCCATGACTGTAACCCCAGTACTCAGGAGCTCTAAAGGGTCTGAGAAGCTGCTTTCATGCTTCTGCTGCTGAGCATTTATTCATTTATTTGTTTGTTTATTTATTTATTTATCTGGCTTATGTGGGAGGGGAAGGGGAAGCCAAAGCCTTGCCCTATGGTCTCCATGCTCTCAGTAGTGTCTCATAAACTTGAGTGTGAGGGCCCATGTCTGTCATGCCAGCAGCACTCAGAAATTGAAAACACGAGGATCAGGAGATCATCTTCAGCAACTCAGCAAGTGCGAACCATCGTGGTGTCTTTCCAGTAAACGTTGGTGTAATTACTGTGCATCTGTATATTCAGTACTCTGATCCTTTCAAATGGTTGTGAAGGGAGCCCTAGCCTAGGCCCTCTTCCAAGAACTGACTAAAGTGACCTGTTTATTTTTTTCTGTCCTAAGTGAAAATGTTGACAACACACCACTCTGACGATATTATTCCTGGAAATGAATTCCGAGTGGGAGTTTTTTAAAAACTGTTTTTATTTTATTATTATTATTTTTAAAAAAACTATTCCACGACTGTTTTAATTTTCTGCGACTTGGTATTTAGTCTGAGAAGTGTGGGCTGAGGGCGTGGGGAGTGGGGTGAAGAAAAAAACCACAAAGTAAGCAAACAAGCAAGCTAGCAAGCAGTGGCCATGGTGAAAGGAGACTTAGATGGCAGGGAACTGCCATTGCTGCCTCCCTCCCCCCCTCCCTCGGTCCCTCGGTCCCCCTCGGTCCCCCTAGGTCCCCCTCGGTCCCTCCCTCTCACCATGCCCTAATGGTGGCAGAAGCCCCTGGCCCACCTAGTGCTGTAACCGATCGGTCAGACATGCTCTTTGTTTCCCCGTGACGAGCGAGCAAGCTATCGATTCGCCTGTTTTCCTAGCTGCCTGTGGTCTAGGTCGTACTTTCGTTTTTTGTAGCCCCAAATGTCCAGCCCGGCCCGCCGTGTTCACCGTGTTCGGGGGTGGGGTGGGGAGGGGTGGGGGAACCGACAGGGGAGTTCCCTGTCCTGTTGTGGGCCCGTGCCATCTCCGGGCGTGAGCGTGGGGGGACGCTGTCACGCCAAGGTGAAGACGCCTCTGCCGAGCGAGCGAGGGATCTATGTCGGTCGGTTGTCGGGCCCATTTCTGCAACGCTCCTGGTCCTCGGTCTTTGACCGAGGAAGGGACGGGACGAAATGGCTTTTGTGAGGCGGAAAGAGTGACGAGAGTCCCGGCCCAGCAGGCGGGTGTGTCCCGGAGGCAGTGTCGTGCTTGGGAACAGTCTCTGTGTAGGAGGTTGTGCTGGAAGAATCACCGAAGGTGGTTGGAAGGACTACGTTGGGGTCTCGGGCCCTTTTTATTTTATTTTCCTCTTGCCAGAACGCTCGGTCCTCAGCAGCAGGCCTTGCCATCCTGAGGCCTAGAGGAGGCTGTGGTTCCGGCTTTCTCGCCTCCCTGGTCCGGACTCTTGGAGCTTTTTTATTTCCTTTCCAGAACCCTCGGTCCTCATTGGCAGGCCTTGCCATCCTGAGGCCGAGAGGAGGCTGTAGTCCCATCTTCCCTGTTCACTGGTTCCCCGGTTTCTTGGACTGGAGGGTTCTTTTTTTCCAAGTTTTTTTCTTCTTGCCCTTCTCCATCCCTAGCGGGTGGTCGCAGGGTCCTCGGCCAGGAGGAGGCTGGGCGCCCGGCCTTCTGGCATGTCCACCTCATTCTCTCGGTCCTTTCATGGTTACGAGGTCGACCAGTTGTTCCTTTGAGGGTCGGTTCTCTTGTTTATGGGGACATTTTTGAGAGATTTCACCCAGCCTCACTTTCAGGAGTTCTCTTTGGTCTGTGAATGACTCCCCATACCTGTTGTCATTCTTCTAATGGTTGCTATCTGTCCTTATTGTACCTGCAGATAGGTGCTGACAGGCTGTCCTTTAATTGGGTGACATTAAAGAACGCTAGGTGGCGGTCTCGCTGGGTGTTTTTCCTGTCTAGCCCAGCCCGCATCCCTGGGTTTCTTGCTGCCTCTTGGGGCCTGGGCCTGTGTGTGCTTTACCCAGCGGCTTTTTGAGAGAGATGACCGCCTTCCTTGCTTTTTTTGCCCGTGGTTTGAAGCGTGTCAGGTGTCCCTGTTTCGTGTTTCGTCGCCCGCTCTGTTTGGACAGTGGGACCTGTCTCTCAATGCTTCTCCCTTACCGTCCTGGAGTCTCCATGGTCCTCTGTTCCTATGTGCCTCCTGAGAGCGTGCACAGTGTTTTTTTTTTCTTTCACCCCCCCACTCCCAGGTTGTGGAGCTCCCGAGTCTCCATGAGTCCTTTTGGGTTGAGGGTGGTCCAGCCGGGCCCTTCTGCTGCCTTGTGTGCCTCCCGAGTGCACACCTCTTTTATTGGATTCCCCGTGGACCGCACCGCACCGCTGGTTTTTTTTTTTTTTTGGTGTGGAGGTATGAAGGTTTTTTTCTTGTTTTCTATTTTGTCGATCAATGTGGTGTGTTCGCCCTGTGTTCATTCGGGCCAGAGGCCTAAGCTGCGCCAGGCGAGGGACGGACATTCATGGCGAGTGGCGGCCGCTCTTCTCCTTCTGCCAGTGGGCCCCTCGTCTCTCCTCCCCACCTTTGCCAGTGGTGTGTGGAAGGCAGGGGTGCGGTTATCAGGCCTGAGCCCTGTGAAAGCCCCCACGCACTCCTCGCTGTGGTTCGTGGGGGTTCCTGTGAGGCGCGCTGGCGGCTTCGTTGTTCCCTGTTGCGCTTTTCGCTGTGCCCACCGTGTGTGGTCTCTTTGGCCCTCCTCCCTCCGAGCCGGGGGAGGGTCAGCTTATGTGCCGCGTCACGTGCCCCTCCCGACTGGGCTCGTGTGCACGTGCTCTGCTTGCGATCCTCGTGGTGCTTCTGGAGCATTCCAGAGGTGCCCGGTTCTGAGCGGCGGCGGCATTTCCCCATTCTCCGACGTGTATGCCTCCTGTGCGCGGTCTGGCCTTTAGCGGTGTTCCTCTGCGAGGCGCATTCTCGTGGGTTAAGATGGCCCCAGGATGAGAAAGAGGGGTCGAGGCAAGCGGTAAGAGAGGAGGCTCTTTCACGGCCATCTCGTGAGATCTGGTGAGCGGCCCACCACGCGCTGCCTTCTCCTGTAGGCTGTGAGCGTTGGGTGGTGGTCTTGTCGATTGACTTAAAAGAACACCTCCCTGCCTGGTGTAGACCCGGTGGGTGTTGCTGGAGAGGCAGGCCTGGCTCTCGGGGGACTTCTGTGTAGTATGCTTTTTCGCGGTCTGGTCCCCCTTGTCCGCGAACGCTCAAGAGTGCGCCCCGTGAAGGAAGAAAAGCCTTACCGATACCGCAGACCCCCCCCCCCTCGCCGCGCTCCAGATCATCGAGCGGTGTGCGTGTGTCGCTTCCCCGACTCTTGCTTCCCTGGCTCTTGCGCTGCCGCGGCCCCGGAGGCTCGTTGGTGCGGGTCCGTCCCGCCTGCCCTCAGTGAGAAAAAGTGCCTTCTCTAGCGATCCGATGAGAAGGGTGTGCAGGCAGCTTCGGCCGGCCGGGTGCCCCTCGCCGCGTTCCGTCTTTGGAGGGGGGAAAACCCGAGCGTTTGTGTTGCCAGCTGCGGACCGCACCTCCTCGCTCCGAGTCCAGGGAGGAACCATGCGGGGCAAGAGAGCATTTTGTGACGCCGGCGTGCTGTGTCGGAGCCTGGGATGTGTTACCCGTGGCGGGGAATGAAGGGGTTGCGTGTGCGCACGCCCGAGTGCCGCGGGGACCCCGATTCTCCCCGCTCCCCCGAGGGTGCGAACGCGCCTCCAGTCGGGGTGCGGAGCCGAGCAGGGGAAGAGCGGGGCTGGGTGGCGGTGGGCTCCCGAACCCCACCCGCCCACCATCCGTGCCCGCTGCGAGCGTTCCCTCCCGTGCTTCCCCGTCTTTGCCGCGCGTGTCCCGTGTGTGCATCGCTCATGTTGTGTGCTGTGTGGAGGTCGCCCCGCTCCCCTCTCCCTCGCAGCGTTCCCACGGTTGGGGAGCAGTGGTTGACCCGTCCCTCCTTGGGGGGCCGTGGTGGTGACGATCCATTCGAACGTCTGCCCTATCAACTTTCGATGGTAGTCGCCGTGCCTACCATGGTGACCACGGGTGACGGGGAATCAGGGTTCGATTCTGGAGAGGGAGCCTGAGAAACCACATCCAAGGAAGGCAGCAGGCGCGCAAATTACTCACTCCCGACCCGGGGAGGTAGTTATGAAAAATAACAATACAGGACTCTTTTGAGGCCCTGTAATTGGAATGAGTCCACTTTAAATCCTTCCGCGAGGATCCATTGGAGGGCAAGTCTGATGCCAGCAGCCGCGGTAATTCCAGCTCCAATAGCGTATCTTAAAGTTGCTGCTGTTAAAAAGCTCGTAGTTGGATCTTGGGAGCGGGAGGGCGGTCCTCTGTGAGGCGAGTCACCGCCCGTCCCTGCCCCTTGCCTCTCGGCACCCCCTCGATGCTCTCAGCTGAGTGTCCCGCGGGGCCCGAAGCATTTACTTAGAAAAAATTAGAGTGTTCAAAGCAGGCCCGAGACGCCTGCATACCGCAGCTAGGAATAATGGAATAGGACTGCGGTTCTATTTTGTTGGTTTTCGGAACCGAGGCCATGATTAAGAGGGACAGCTGGGGGCATTCGTATTGCGCCGCTAGAGGTGAAATTTCTTGGACCGGCACAAGACGGACCAGAGCGAAAGCATTTTGCCAAGAATGTTTTCATTAATCAAGAATGAAAGTCTGAGGTTCGAAGACGATCAGATACCATCGTTGTTCCGACCATAAACGATGCCGACTGGCGATGTGGCGGCGTTATTCCCATGACCCGCTGGGCAGCCCCCGGGAAACCAAAGTCCTTGGGTTCCAGGGGGAGTATGGTTGCAAAGCTGAAACTTAAAGGAATTGACGGAAGGGCACCACCAGGAGTGGAGCCTGTGGCTTAATTTGACTCAACACGGGAAATCTCACCCGGCCCGGACACGGACAGGATTGACAGATCGATAGCTCTTTCTCGATTCCGTGGGTGGTGGTGCATGGCCATTCTTAGTTGGTGGAACGATTTGTCTGGTTAATTCCGATAACGAACGAGACTCTGGCATGCTAACTAGTTACGTGACCCCCGAGCGGTCGGCGTCCCCCAACTTCTTAGAGGGACAAGTGGCGTTCAGCCACCCGAGATTGAGCAATAACAGGTCTGTGATGCCCTTAGATGTCTGGGGCTGCACGCGCGCTACAGTGACTGGCTCAGCGTGTGCCTACCCTCCGCCTGCAGGCGCGGGTAACCCGTTGAACCCCATTCGTGATGGGGATCGGGGATTGCAATTCTGCTCCGTGAACGAGGAATTCCCAGTAAGTGCGGGTCATAAGCTTGCGTTGATTAAGTCCCTGCCCGTCGCTACTACCGATAGGATGGTTTAGTGAGGCCCTCGGATCGGCCCCGCTGGGGTCAGCCCGCGGCCCTGGCGGAGCGCCGAGAAGACGGTCAAACTTGACTATCTAGAGGAAGTAAAAGTCGTAACAAGGTTTCCGTAGGTGTACCTGCAGAAGGATCATTAACGTTAGAGCTCGGCGGCGGCGGTGGCTCTTGCCAGCCCGCCTGCCCGCTCGTGTTTCTCGAGTTCTCGCCTGGAGGCGGCGCGCTCCCTGGGTTGCGCGTGTGTTGTGCGCACGGATGTGTGCGTGCACACGGGCACGCGTGGCGGTCGCGAGAGAGAGGTCGAGAAGGGGGAAGGGGGAACGGAACGGGCGTTGGCTCCCTCGCTCTCTTTGCTCTGCTGCTGGCCAGGGCTCACAGCGGACGGCGGCTCGCTTTCCCGCTCTCGCTCTCCTCCGTCCACTCCCGCTGCTTGCCTCACCGCACCGCAGCGGCCCGCGGGGGGGGGGTGGTGGGTGTCCCCTCTTTCCCGTTGGGCTCCTCCGTTCCGTTTCTTGTGGGGGGGTGGTGGTGCGTGTTCTGTTCCCCCCGTCAGGGGAAAGGGGAGCTTCCCGCGTTGGCGTCCCACTGCCCTCCCGGGCGCGTGTGCTGGACGGAGCCGGCGTCGTGTGAGGGGGCACTCCTTACCTACAACATCCCCTGGGAAAAAATCCTCAGGATCACTCCAGAGTCCCCAGTGCCTCTGCCAGCCCTGCCGTGCTTTCTGTGGAATGCAGAGATAGAAGAAAGCAAGAACAACAACATGTCTATGTCTGACAGCTGAGACACAACTTGCCTGTCCCACCTCCTAAGTCAGTTGACCTTCAGGGGGCGCTAAGGCTAGACACAACCAATGGGCAGTGCAGGACCAGTGAGAGCACAGGCAGCGGATTCTCCTGGCTATGGTATCCTAGTGAGAAGGTGGACACCTCACAGTATGGGTAGATAGATCAGTGGCTTCCTTTGGGGAGACAGACAGAGAAGTGAGTCCGTTTCCTTGGTAGATACCAAGGAACGACAGTGGACAGAGTCCTGAGAAGGGAACATGGGAGGTTGGAAGCAGGGACACAAGGATGGAGAGATGAAGGCACAGAGAAACAGATGCAGGGATGGAGAGATAAAGGCATGAAGAGGTAAGAGGGATGCAGGGATAAGGGGATGGAGGGATGAAGGCATAGATTGTTGGGGACCCCCTTGCCTGCCGGAGTAAACAACTGTTTTCCTGTGTTTGTAGCTGCTCTGAGCATGAGACAGGGGAGTGGCGTCTGGCGGCTTGCAGTGGCCATTGGTCAAGGAGAGCCTATATAAGCTGCCCTGTAACACAATAAAGTGGGCATTCTTGGCGTTCTCATTTCAAGGATGATCCATGTCTCTGTGTGTATGTGTGTGTTTCAATCTCCAGGACCCTTGCACGAATCTCCCTGGCCCCTTGCCCTACTCGAAAACCATCCAGGTAAGCTACAGGCAGAGTACCATATATGGTACATGTAGTACAGGCGCTACAGGACCATAGTACACGTAGTAGCACGGACGTTACAATAGATGATGGGTTGGAGGATGGAGAGCTGCAGCTGCAGCAATGGGAAGACAGAGGACAGTGGGATGAAAGACCTTCACATTCCTGTCACTCACTGCAATATTTGCTGTTTCTGTTTGTTGTAGGTACTCAGGGGTTCACAAGGTATAATCTGGACCAAGGTCCCTCAGACTTCAGATGTGTCCAGTAACTGGAAACAGCTGTGGCTCTGGGGTCTCTCTCCATCACGTTTAGAGATGACCTCCATGTCACCTTGTACCAGGAACACTGCCTCAAGCCCAAGTCCTCACTTCCTCCTGCAGCCCCAAATGCTGAGACCTAATACCCCAAAGGGCAAATGCTAGTAAGTGGGCCGTGGCATATCTGAACGGGTGCCCTGCACAGAGGAACCAGTGTGGTATATACTAGCTGCCAAGGTTGGAGGGCACAGAGGCAGAATAGCCTGGAAGCTCTTCCACACAGCTGTACAGGCCATCTCAGGTACTTACCTACATGGTGCTGTTATGAGCATGGATTGGAGGGGACTACAGATGAGAGGCCCCAGGTTCCCAGCACCCACGCTGGGTGCTCACAACCATCTGCAGCTTCACTCCCAGCGGGTCCATTGCCCTCTTCTGGCCTCTGCAAGCACTAGGCATGCACATGGTGCAGACAGCGCACAAACAGGACATTCACACACATTAAAGAATTTCACATTAAGCTGGGTGGTAGTGACACAAGCCTTTAATCCCTGCACTTAGCAGGTAGAGGCAGGCAGATTTCTGTTGAGTTTGAGGCCAGCCTAGTCTACAGAGTGAATTTCAGGACAGCCAGAGCTACACGGAGAAGCCTTGCCTCAAGAAAAACAAACAAACAAAAAGCAAACAAATGATGTGGGATTCCCCTCTGTATGCTGTGATTACCATCCATGGATAAAGAAAACTGGCTTGGCCTGATAGGGTAGAACAGAGCTGGGAGTGGGGGGAACTAAACTGAATGCTGGGAGGAAGAAGACAGAGTACAGAGAAGCCAAGGAGCCAACATGGAGCCACTGTCAGAGAGAGACATGCAGAAACTTTGCCGGTAAGCCACTGCCACATGGTGATACAGATTAATGGAGATGGGTTAAATTAATTAATATATAGGAGTTAGCTAATAAGAAACTAGAGCTAATGGGCCTTCCAAGCAGTGATTTAATTAATACAGTTTCTGTGTGATTTTTTTCGGGGCTGAGCAGCCAGGAACCAACAAGTGGTCTTCACACAACAAATTGATGGAGGTGGGTCTTGTATCTTATCTGTTGATTTCATTGGTTAAAATAAAGAAACTGCCTGAGCCCATTGATAGGCCAACCCTTAGGTGGGTGGAGTAGACAGAAGAGGATTCTGGGAAAGAGAAGCTGAGAAGGAGTCACCATGATGCCCGCACTCCAGAGAGACGCAGGCTAGAATCTCCCCGGTAAGCACACCATGGGGTGCTACACAGATTATCAGAAATGGGCTAGTCCAGATGCAAGAGCTAGCCAATAAGAGGCTGGAACTGATGGGCCAGGCAGTGTTTAAAAGAGTGCGGTTTTTGTGTAATTATTTCGGGGCATAAGCTAAGCCATGCGGGCAGCCAGGTGAGGGAACACAGCCCGGCTGCTCCTATTACAACAACAAATAAGATAAAATGAACTAAAACAAGCAAAAGCCTACAGACTCTGTCCCAGCCTCATCAAGCTTGGCATCCTGATGTGCACCTGACCTGCTCCAGTCCCCTACCTCCTCATCCCATGGCAACTTTGTTGGGTTTGGTTATATTTTGGAGGCTGTCTCATATAACCTGGGATTGTCTCAAGCTCGCTGTATATATAAGGAGACTTTGAACTGACCTTCCCGTCGCCCGCCAGGTGTATTGCCACGCCCTGCCTTATGTGATAACACAGATGGAACCCAGGGATCTGTAACTCCACCAACAGAGCAGTCCAGGCTAACCTCTTGGTGCTCCAGCCTCAGCCTTTTGTTTGCTGGGGTTGCAGGAGTACGCGACCAAACCCAATTTGCCCACAACTTTCTCAGAAGTAGGACTACCAATCTGCCCATCGGATAGCTGGAGGTTTGGAGAATAGTGTCCCCGCCCTAAGCTCTGTCCGTGTTCAAGAGTCTGGTGACATTCAAGGGGAACCACTAGCACAGCAGAGGCACCAGGGTTAATGCAACCTGCCCTGGCTTTCCTTGACTGACTGCAGCCCCTGCAGCCCCTCCCACACAGACCAGACCTCAGAACAGTGGCTGCCTGAGTGGAGCAGCAGACATATCCTTTATTGGAAATACAATAGTCCCAGGGGTACCTGGGAAGAACGGGAACGAGGAAACGGGGCTTTCCCTAATGCAGACTGCCCTCCCCTGGTCCAGGGTGGGAGCCAGTCTGATCCTTCCTTGCTAACAGGGAGTCAAGGAGCCCTGGGGGAGGTGAAAGGGAATCCCTGCTGAGAGCAGCCCCCTGGAACTGGGGCTGGAAGGCAGTCAGTCCTCTGCAACCCCTGACCTGCAACCCTCAGAACAGCTGTAAGTCTGGGCCTTGTCTTCAGTGGCAAGGACCCTAGTAATGTCCAGTAGAGGGCCAGGGGGCTGGGTGGACCACAGACAAAATGACTCTGCCCCCTACGGCATGGCCAGGGGCTAGTCAAGAGGTCTTGACCCCTTGGCGGCACTAGTCTCTGCAGCTGCAGGGGACTCAATGCATTGATGGGGCTTCCTCAATGGCCCGCTCCATCCGTAGGTACCAAGGTTGGATGCGTGAGTGTCGCATCAGGTCATCGAAGGCCTCCAGACCCTCCATCACTCGCAGCACACCATACACTGCCTAGGGAAGGAGCAAGAACAGCCATCACACTGGGCCCACAGAGGCATCCAAATGGCCCGTCTGCTACCTGGTGTGTAAGATCTGAGGCACTATCTCAGCATGTAATGAGCATGGAAGCAGATTCCTCTGAATGAATAAATAAAGCATTCGAGGGACTTGGAATTCCTACAGGCAACAAGGAATGGCCAGTTAGGCTTAGAAGGTACTTGAGGCCGATCCCTACATGGTAGATGCCCAGTACCCTGGACAGAGGCCCCAGGACCGATCTGTCCAGTCAACACATCCAGAGTTCATCCCCAAGCCCCACAAAGTCAGTCATCAGAGCAGTGACCTCTTGTTACACTGAGTCCGCTCTTGGCCACCAGCAGGGAGCTCTGTAACGCTCCCCTCCTCCTGACCTCCTCTAGCTGAAGCCTTCTTTGGACCCTGTCCCCTCAAAACTGAGCCCCAGACTCCAGCTGAGCCCTGGTGGCCTCATCACCTTCAGCCAGTCCCCACGGTCCCCTGCCTAGCTGGCAACTCATGGAGGAAATGGTTGAGGTCTCTAACATGGCTTGTCTTCTCTGCTCTTCTGCCCCCGTCTCCCTCACTGACTCGGACCTCCAGGTCTCACCATTCAGCCCCCTCTCTGGATGCCTTCCCTGCCACCCTAGCTCCTGTGCTGGCCCTGTTCCTTGTGTGGGGTGGAACTCTGATTCCCTTCAAAGCAGTGAAGAAAGAGGGTGAACGCTCCTGGCAGACAGCGGTTACAGCATCTATCCAGAGCCTGGCTATTCTATCACCTGGGCTCCCCTGCACTGGTCTTAGCAGAGCCAGGAGGCCAGCGCCCAGAACGGGGGAGGGAAGCCTCCCTGGGTTTCTGCAGGGCATACAGCCAGACGAGGGCCAGCTTTTGAGCACCTCCAGTGGGCACCCTGGGTTAGGTCTTCCGCAGCCAGGCTCTAAGGGCATCATCTCAAGAGCCAGGAACAGAGCTACACTGAGTCCCATTTCACCAATGGGGAAACTGAGGCTCTGAGTAGGACACACTTACGGGGGGGGGTGAAGCTGGACCTTTCTCCCCCATGCTGCTGTGACAGGAAATACCAACTCAGAGGTATTCGTACCAGGTGTCTTGTAGGAGCCTGAGTGGTGGTAGTCCAGCCGAGGGTCATGTGACTTCTTCCCTCTGAGCCTCAATTTCCCTTCCCCCATGAGATAGGGAAACTGATCACAGCCACCTCAGCCATCAGAGCACCTGGTCCAGATGACAGAGCCCTGAACAGCCTTCCTGCTGTGTGATGTGTGCACTATAAACCCCACCCATTTTAAGTGCACAATTTAGTGATTTTTAGTGTATTTACAGAGTTCTGCAGCCATCGTCATAAACTAATTTTAGAACATTCCTATCATCCCAGAATGAAATCTCAGAACGCTGCAGATTTCCAAGGCTCCAGCAGAGTCTGGCCAACATCCGCAGCCCCTGGTGCTAAGAATGCTTACAGTGGCCATCCCCAGGGGCTGGGACATCAGTTACATTTTACTTTGTAAAATAGTTTGTATATCTCTTGAAGTTTTCAAGTGGAAATTTCTTTCTTTCTCCCTTCCTTCCTTCTCTTTCTTCCTTTCTTTTTTCTTTCTTTTTTTCTTCCTTTTAAAGAGCATTGCCTGCTCTTCCAAAGGTCCTGAGTTCAATTCCCAGCAACCACATGGTGGCTCACAACCATCTGTAATGAGATCTGGTGCCCTCTTCTGGCCTGCAGGCATACAGACAGAATATTGTATACATAATAAATAAATAAATATTTAAACAAGGACAGGACTCTTTGCACAGCCCTGTTATCCTGGAATTCATAATGTAGACCAGGCTGACCTTAAATACACAGAGATTCAGCTGCCTCTGCCTCCCAGAGTGCTGGGATTGAAGGCGTGTGTCATCAAGCCTCACTAAAATCTAATTTCTTTTATTCATGTGCATTCATGTTTTGCCTGCATGAGGGTGTTGGGTACCCTGGAACTGGAGTTACAGGAAGTTGTGAGCTGCCATGTGAGTGCTGGGAACTGAACCCAGGTCCTCTGGAAAACCAACCAGAGCACTTAACCACTGAGCCATTTCTCCAGTCCAAATTTTTAATTTTTTAAATTAGGTGAAAAAAAGAAAACTATTTCCATTTTGAAAACATAACTTCCATTGGGGTGGTGGTGGCACACACCTTTAATCCCAGCACTCAGGAGGCAGAGGCAGGTGGATCTCTGAGTTCGAGGCCAGCCTGGTCTACAAAGTGAGTTCCAGGACAGCCAGAGCTACACAAAGAGAAATCCTGTCTTGAACAGCCAGGACAACAACAACAAAAACATAGCATCTTAGTGTTAAAAATCAATACAAGAGGGGGCTGGAGAGATGGCTCAGTGGTTAAGAGCATTGCCTGCTCTTTTAAAGGTCCTGAGTTCAATTCCCGGCAACCACATGGTGGCTCACAACCATCTGGAATGAGGTCTGGTGCCCTCTTCTGGCCTGCAGACATACACACAGACAGAATATTGTATACATAATAAATATTTAAAAAAAAATCAATACAAGAGGGAAGGAATGGAAGGAGGGAGGGAGCGAGGAAAAAGAGGGAGGGAAGAAAGGAGGAAGCATGGATGGAAAGACAAAGGGAAGGAATGGAGGGGAGCTGGGAAGGACAGACATTGCTCTGTGGGGCACCACCCCATCACCAACTTGCACCATGACCGTGGGCAGCAACCTTCTTTTGGGGATTCAGTGTCCCCTGTTGTCCAGTGAGCTGTAAGTGGGAACTGGGAAAGCTCCTTGTCCAACCTCAGTTTTCTCAACAGGGCATCTGAGCGTCCGTCCTTTGGCCACTAATCCCTGGCACTGGGGTATGGATGGAGGCAGGTCCCACCCAGTCCCTGCGGGGGGACCATTACCACATGACAGGAGTCCACAGTTAGACCGCACCAAATGTCCAAGCATCAGCTCCATATTTACACGCTGCAGGGTGTGGGCTGCCTCAGGTCTCCCTGGGCGCCCTGGGAACAGAGAAGGTCTTGTTGCCTGTGGCAGCCTCACCTACTCCCAGTGTGTTTCTTGGCCTACAAAAATCTCTGTCCATCACTCTGGGTCGGTGCTTCAGAGGCCACCTCGGAGAATGACCAGCCCTGCCTGCCACTCTCAGGAGCTGCATTTATCCTTGAAACCCCTCTTGCTCTCCCAAGCCACCGACTGGAAACCCACCTCCCATCTCTCCCCAGCTGATCATTCATGAGCCATATGAGCCATGCTTGTCCATCCCTTAACTGCAGTAAACCCCAAGACCACCCATTGCACCGGTGGGGAGACAAACACAAGAGGGATGGTCACTCATCTGCAGCCCCCAAGTGGGCACTCACAGTGCCAAACCTGCCTGCTCTCGGAGCCCAAGAAACAGGACAGAGCGGTCACCTGTCAGACGAGACATGCTACTTCTTTCATCATTTGCACCCAAGCAGGGTCTGGAAGTCAGGGCACTCTAAGGCCAAGCCTCGGATTCTGGAGCAGGAGTAGGGGAGTCACTTTGGCTCATTGGTGTGGTGTTTTGAGACTCCCCGGGGAGGAGATGACACTGCCAATTTAGTTAGCAAGTAGGTGGTACTGGAGGTCTTGAGAGGCGTCTGTTTCGTCCCTTCAGTGCTGCAGGTTTGAAGGTGTCTCTGCAGATGGCAAGGCAAGGGCTCCCCGTGAAATCGCCATCTGCTCGAAATGAGTGGGAGAGTTGGCAGGCCACCAGATGCCCTCCCATGCTGGGCTCCACACTGGCCTCTGGGGCTACAGGGCCGCATGCTTTCCTGAAACACCTGCTCTGCTGTCCCTAGGCCTAAGCAAGGTGGAAGGGTGGCTCTGACGGGGAGGTCAAGTCAAAGATGCTGACCCTGACCCTTCGCAGAGAGCTGTAGAGACAGTGTTTCCAGCAGCGGAAAGAGCTGTTTCTTCTAGTGTGGCTGGAGCACCTACTATGTGTCCGGTTCTGTGTCTGCACGTGGGGACCCACTGGTCCTGCTTGCTGTCTGTCCAGATGTGAGGCATCTGGTGCTCTTCTCTTTCAGCCCCTCTCCATTACTGTGGATCCTCAAACATCCTTGCCCTCTCTGGGCTTCGGTCCCCGCTTCAGGACAGTGATGGGTGACCGGAGTGTTCTCTTCCCGTTTTAATCTTACCTTTTGTGGTGGCATGGTCAGGATTCAGTACCCAGAGGAGGTGAGGCAGAATTCTTGCTGGAATTTGGGGTCCTCCTAGAGGAGACTAAAAATGAAGGACCCTTCTTGTAGCCCCCTGTGGTCTCCACGTCCTGGGCATGGACTTGGTCTTTCTGCCTGAGAGGCCCCACAAATGCTCTAGCAACACTGTGACATTGCGCCACAGCTGAGCACGGTACAGATTTGGAGTGAAGAGGTGAGTCCAAGGGGAAGGCAGGGCTTGGATTTGAACGCAGGGCTTCTGCCTAGCACTGTCTCTTAACCACTAAAATAGCAGGCCGTAGTGAAATAACATAACAGTCACAAAGGGTCTGGTTGATTAGTGGAAGATCTGTGGAGATCTGAACCCAGCACGTTGAAGAACCACACACACACACACTATTTTTCTTTTCTTTTTTTCCTTTTGGTTTTTTGAGACAAGGTTTCTCTGTAGCTTTGGAGCCAGTCCTGGAAACTAGCTCTTGTAGACCAGGCTGGCCTCGAACTCACAGAGATCTGCCTACCTCTGCTTCCTCAGTGCTGGGATTAAAGGCATGCATCACCACCGCCCGGCTCACACACTATTTTTCGAGGCAGGGTTTCTCTGTGTCGTCCAGGCTGGCCTCAAAATCAGAGACCCACTTGCCTCTGCCTCCCACATGCTGGGATTAAAGGTGTGTGCCACCACTGCCTGTGGACTCTGACACAGACTGAGTGGGCTTCACATAGGGAGCCTGGCCCTCTGAGAGCTTGGTCCTGACCTCTGTGGCTTATAGGTTTCTTCTCTGAGGTGGCAGTGACTTGGGTCAGACTAAGCAGCCATCAGGAGGGCCTTGGAATTCCTGGTCTGTGGGCCGCCGTCAGTAGGTCACTAGTCTAGAATTTGTGACCTACCTTGGCAGCCTGTTACTCCAGGGTCTCGGAGGGGCGCTACCTGGAAGAGATGGGCTGAGATAAAGAAATATCAGACTGTTTTAATCTTTGGGACACAAAACTCATTTTAATTAAAATACTAACCTCTACTCTTAAGAAGGGGGAAGATTGGGGTTCCTATCACTGTTGCTCAGAGACTGGAACTGATGCTATTTGATAACAACAATGTATGTCATTGCACTCTTACTGAAATTGATCTAATGATATTTGTAACTGCTTTTATTATGTTGGGAAAGGTTTGACGCATGCTGTAAAGGGCTTGGGTTTAATGCATATGTTAAAAATTTTAGATTTTGATGCTTTTTACACTGCCCTAATATTTGGCAGGCAGCACACGTAACTTATTGTGGAATAGGCACTTGGGAAGGAGGACATACCATGGGCCAGACTAAAAGATGAATACTGGGTTTGGAAAAAGCCCTTTCTTCTTGTCTGGAAGATGGAGTTATCGGTGCCAAAATTATATATCTTTTGTTTGAGGAGCACCTCACAGTTTTTTCATTAATGATAGACGCAGGGGCCCAATGACGGGAGTTAGTGTGGATCCTCGCCTAAATTTCAAACCATACAGAGGCCGTACAGGCCGGCTCAACATGGCATGGTTTTTAGGTACGAGGGCGCTCTCCACATAGCCTAAGACAGGGTGCCCTGTGATCTGCTTACTTTAATCCTGCTAGATACCTTTTATTTGAGGAGCTCCCAGGACAGGCGACTTATGGCAGGATGTCCCCCAACCTAAGACAGGGACCTGGGAACCCTAGGACGGGTAAGGGGGAAAGAAATAAGGCCTGGTCCCTACTCGACCTAAGATTCATCAGGCACCCCTCTGTTCCCAGGAGAGGTAAATTGCTTCACCAGTCGAAGGAGGGTCTCTCCTTATCCCAGTCCCTTCTCCTTTAGATCTGACACCATAATTGACTCTGACTTGGTGCCCTCCACTTACAGCTACCTGCCTTTATATAAGAAAGGAGGAATATGTTAGGAGCCGTTTCCCCCCTAAAGATTATTACAGGAACCATCACCTTGGGGGGCCTGCAGGGAACCCCACACCCATAATTATGTTAAGAATAGTTCTATTGGCAAAACCTGCCCCACACCCAATTAGCTATTCGCTAATTGTTAGCGAACCTAATCTGTTAGCGGAACTGCCTTAAATTCCAGCTATCCAGGGAACTAGGTGTGGCAACTCCTGACTTCTTGGCCTACCTGACCGGACACCTGACCGGATGTAGGTTACGTGACCCGGGACCACGTGGCCAGATTCCATGCTCCTGTGCCCTGCCCCCCAATCCAGGGGCTATATAAGCAAATCTTTGCTTGGCCTTATTTCTTTATCTCAGCCCATCTCTTCCAGGTAGCGCCCCTCCGAGACCCTGGAGTAACAGGCTGCCAGGGCGGGTCACAACTTCTAGACTAGTGACCTACCCACGGCGGTCACACTGGTCTTCAAGGATCTCCAGAACCTTCCACCCTCAGGCGTTCAGGGCTGTGTGGGTGCATCCACTCACAAAGAGGCCTCTCAGGAATAACTCCAGGGAAGGTCCACATCTCTGCGTGGGGAGGGCTCTCAGTGGGGAGTCCTACCCTTTCCAACCCTCCCACAGTTTCCACAGCAACTGTTGTTGCCATGGTTTTTCTTGGCAAGCAACTGGTGAGGAAGAGGGTGGACTGGAGGCCCCTACACCCACCAAAGCCACTGCAAAACCAACTGTGCAACCTCCACAATCCTGGGGACCCCCATACAGACGGGTGACCTCCCCCGAGGTGTCACTGAGTGAAGGCTGGCCATGAGGCAGGAAGTGCCCTCGGCACTGCTCTCCCTGGCCTGCCTGGCCATCTCTGTCCGACCTCAGGCGAGATGCACAATCTGTTTCCTTGCCTCCGCTGCGCTGTGAGCACTTGGGGTGGGGAGCTGGGTGACTCATCTCTCATCCTCATGGCCCAGCACAGGGCCTGGTACAAATCAGAGTCGATTCAATTATATAAAAAGCTAAATCTGGCTCCTTGGGCTTAGGGGATGGCACAGAGAGATGCTGATGTTTTCAGCCTCTGGGGTCCAACAGACACTTGGGTTTGAATGCGAATCCTGGGGCTAGAGTGTATAGCCCAATAATAGAGTCCTTGCTCAGCACATTCGCGGATCTGGTTTTGAAGTCCGGCACTGAAAAACAAACAACAATAAAACCCAAACCACAACAAAACCTAAATGAATTTAACAAAACTCACGTGAAATACAGTTCTGCTGTGACCGAGTGAGTCACATCCTCTCTCTGAGCCTCAGTTGCTTTATATATAAAATGAGAGTCTCTGGGGGAGTCTTGTTTGGTGACCAGGGGATTATCTTAGAATGCATTGAGCACCTCAGGAGTACTGAGTCTTGGACTGGGCCCAGTGTACAGTGGAAGACGGGAAGTACCAGCCCTGTCCTGCAGATTAGCTCATGTTTAGCCAATCATGCTGATGAGACTTTATGAGTGTAGCTTCCTACCCTTACAGGACACACAATGACATAACACACCCTCACCTTCCCCCCACCTTTTTTTTTGTTTGACTTTTCATAGTCTTTCTATTCCCTCTCCTGAAAAGATCAAGAAATTTGGATGTAGGAGTTGTATTGTAGATGCGACTGGGCTTTAGAACTCTCCATTTTTTTTTGTTTGGGGTTTAGAAAATCCTTGAACTTTCTCATTTACAGTATTTATAGGGGTATGGCTGAAACAGCAAAGGGCTTAAGTATTTACTATTAAGTTGATAAATCCTCTGGTTTACCATAGGCCAAGGGAATGAAGGGCCCACACGCCATATTTGTGTACCTGTCCCCACCATAAAAGTAATTATGCTCCGTTCATGTGTTTCCCACTCAGTTACAGGTGACAACCTCTCCCCATATTATCTTTTTTGGTCTCTGTCATTGTTTATAATTGATCTTGAGTTCCTGCCAGATTGTCCAACATTACTACCTCGGAATTTGCAAGCGTCTCAAGTGCTGTTAATTATCTGAGATCCTTTTTTTTTTCATATGCACAGAGTAACTGCAGTTTTTCTTAAGTAATTACTTGAGCTTGGGATGGTCTGGTGTCTCTTGACAACAGTGGAGGCATTCTAAGAAGATAGTTTTATTTAGTCTGTAAAAATTGCTGCATTCGAAACAAGATTATAGGAAATAAAATAGCACCTTAAATACATAAGTTCTTGAAGGGTTAACAGGTGAGCAGAGCCCTGTTCCTTCTCTTACTTTCTTAACTTGATTATCCTACACCAGGCTGCATGGCTACACACTCCCAGTGCTTCACACACTGAATTTTTTTTTTTTTGCCTGCCATTTTTCTTTTAACCCTAATCTTTGATCTCATTACAATGCATGTAAACAATTTTTAGTTTTCCACCATGGGCACTTTTCCCTTGCTACCTACAATGAGCTCTCTCCTGCATCAGCTCTTCTAATATAAGCTTAGAATATAGAACTAGCAATAATGATTGAACTGGTAAAGAACATGGGTTTAGACAAAGACCAAGTGGGTTCACATAGTGAGTAACCTAGTAGATTACTACTAATCTTCATATATTTTCTACATCTCCATTTCTTCATTTAATTTTTATACACATTTGAAATGTCAATAGCTGGTGTAGGAAGTCCTTCTGTATATGTGTTGCTCTTATTGGTTAGTCTTGTTCCTACTGTGTTTAAAGGTATTCTGAAAAATTGCTTCTCTAATTTGTATCTTAGAAAATATTACTTTTCATAATTGTTAGAAAATTTATTTAAATTATCACTGCTTCTCTCTGTCTCTGCTTCAGTTTCTCTCTCTGTCTCTCTCTCTATATATATATCTTCTCTCTCTGTCTCTCTCTTTCTGTGTATGTGCAGACATGTGCATGTAGAAGTCAGAAGACAATATTTAGTAGTTGATTCTCTCTTTCCCCTATGCCAGCAAGTACTTTTACTGGCTGAACTCTCTCTTTCTTGAAAAACCTTAAACTAATATTAATTAGTTAATATTAATCTAATGTAGTAATCACAATCAAAGGAATCAAAGAAATATAAAATATGAAAAACTTTATACAAAACTTTTCCTTTGGAAATAAAATGTCTATAAACGAGCAATAATTAACTTTATCTTCACTTAGTTTTATTAACTTAAAAGAACTCTTTACACTTGTTCATTTCCTTTAGGTATGTGTATGCAGATGTGCAGTGGACCACAGTGCATGGCTGTATGTGGACAATATTCTGAATCATTTCTCTTTTTCTACCTCGCTATACCTGTTATAATTTAAAAATGGCAGCAGGGAGAGAGAGTGAGACACCAGAAGCCAGAGCTCCTTTGGAGAGTTTTGGATTTTTTGTTTGTTTGTTTGTTTTTTTAATTGGGAGAAGAGAAAGGAGAGACAGGGGAGAGAGAGCAATAGGGGTTGGAGAGAGAGAGAGAGAGAGAGAGAGAGAGAGAGAGAGAGAGAAGACAGAGAAAGTGAGAAACTAAGCAGGTTCAGGTTCTGCCTTTTAAAGGGAGGACACATAGCGTGTGCACAAAGACCACAGAGTAGGCTAAAGTACTGCCTGCATACTGGGCATGGGCACATGGGAGGTGCACTCTGCTAGGTCTCCAAGGAGTGGACCAGGTATACCTGAATTGCAACAGCACCCACGTACCAAACTTAGATATCCCTGCTTGGCAGCAAGTCCTTTCCCCACTAAACCATCTTGTGGAAATTTAAATTTTAACAATGTAGCATAATTTGTATTATTTCTCTAGAATTAATATTTTAAAATAAACATTATCAGCTTGTACTTTCACTGACTCTTACATTGTAAGTATTCTATTTGTTAAGATTCACGGTATCCTTCAAATGTCATACTTTAGAGAAATTACAGCGATGTGCGGGTAACTGCAACTGGCAGCTTTGCATGTTCGGAAATATTTCTGTGGGAAAACTTCATTTTTGATGTAAACATCTCATAGCCTCTTCTTGGATTCTAGCACTAGTAAGTCTTTTTGTAGAAATTAATTTTATTTTAAAATATGTATATTCTTATGTAGTTTGTAAGAGGGTATGGATCCATGAGTGCAGGTTCCTGTAGAAGCCAGGGGCATTGGATCCCTCAGTTACAGGTAGCTGTGAGTTGCTTGATGTGGGCATTGAAAGCAAAATATTGGTCTTCTTGGTGCAGTGTGGGCCTTTTGACAGACTGATCATTGGTTGATACGTTCATGTTTAATGAGAAGAAAAAGGTTGAACAATTTTTTTTGATCTTTATACATAGAATCATAAACATCCATTCTTCTTAGAAAGGATATTTTGAGGTTCACCTAAGAGGTCTTGCGTGATTCTGATGCAGGCAATCTGAAAAGGACCAGTGGGAAACTCTGCTGTCTCTTAGGCTGCCCAGGGAAATTTAATCCTTTAAAGTCTATCAGGACTAAATTTGAGCCAAATGCAGTTACCTTATCAGGAGGCTTCATTGATAAATGTAACTTGTTAAAATCTTCTATCATAACTTGATTCAACTTTTGGGAAAATATAATTTCAAAAATATCCACAGAAAAATCTTTATTTTTTTTAACTTAATGGTTGTCTTAGTATTCTGCTCCATTTCCCATGCCACCACACCTGACCACATATGTGACCTAATACCTAATTTAATGGTAGAGCTGCCCATCTGCTGACCCTCTCATACACATAGTCTGGCTCTTTGTGGTCACTAGACATTAGTGGTCTTTTCTACATCCTGACTTCTATGAGGAAAATGACTTCCACAAAAATCAGGAAGATAACTCTGAGAGACAGGAGTAAATTATCAAATTTGAAAATATAGTCCACAAAAATAAAATTACCAAAGACCCTTAGAAGTCTATGGACTAAAGTTTAAAGTCCAAGGGACACAGACAAGTGAGTATGTAACAGGAAAGGTGAGTCCCAAAATGATCTATTTTTGACTTTCATTGTATTTTCAAGCACACTCCGGGTGCATAAAATTTTGTTGACCATTCTTTCCTTTTACTGTTATCTTTTGAAGGTGGCAGAAATCAAAACTATAAGTGGAAGCCGGGCGGTGGTGGCGCATGCCTTTAATCCCAGCACTCGGGAGGCAGAGGCAGGCGGATCTCTGTCAGTTCGAGGCCAGCTTGGTCTACAAGAGCTAGTTCCAGGTCAGGAACCAAAAAGCTACGGAGAAACCCTGTCCCGAAAATCAAAAAAAAAAAAACCAACAACAACAAAAACAAACAAACAAACAAACAAAAACTATAAGTGGAAACCTACAGCATCATTGTTCCGCAGATCTGGGTTATTTTCTTACCTAGGTCATAGTGGCTCATTCTCTCTCTCTCTCTCTCTCTCTCTCTCTCTCTCTCTGTGTGTGTGTGTGTGTGTGTGTGTTTGTGTGTGTGTGTGAGTCTCTGTGTGTAACAGAGTTCCAGTGACATGGGGTAAGTGTGGAGATCAGAGGAACCTTTAATGAGTTCATAAAGGGATTTGAATCCAGATCATTAGGTTTAGCAGAGAGAAACTTTACCTAAAAATAAATTTTCTTTGAAAGAAGATTCATTCACACATGTTATTGTCTTAAAATATTTCCATTTTGTTGTCATTCTCATAGTCAAAAGGATCAATAAGCATTTTATTAATTATATTTCTATTCAAAGTAATATGCTGGCTATATGTTATATGCTAAAATAAAGATATATAATTGTTGTTTTAAAAAAAAAAAACAACCATGAAGGAAAGTAAACAAAGTGATGTATTCGCAGTTGCATGTCCTATTTGTAGTTAAGACAATATGATTTTACAGAGTACATTGCAACTTTAATATGGTTTATAACAGCTTATGTTTATCTTGTTCAATGCAAACTGGACATTGGTATGCATAAAAGAAAGAGATGGACCCATCAGAATCACTAACAAATGTCATTTACAAATAGCTAGTCAAATATAAACAACAAACATCACAATTGAACTCCAATAAACCATGTCTCTATATATGAGGGTTTCCCCCACAGTATCAAATATGTCTGGTAGTAGAGATTCTCTTCTAATACAGGATCTGATTAATATTTCCTGAACCCATTAAAGTTCAAATGCCTAGTTAGTAGAAAGCAAACATCTTTTCATTGAAAATGAAGGAAAATATCTACAGAAAGTTTCCTGGACCATTGTTTTGGAATTATAGAAAATCACGTAAATTCCTAAACCATATACTTGAAATAGTTTCAAAGTCTCCCATAACATTCTATAGTTAGTATATTCCATGGACAGATACACAGTTCAATTTTCAATACAATACTGCCAAATGAAAGAGTTTTTGAAGACTCACACAGTGGATTTTCCAGAAATCTCTACCTTGTCAAATTTAATTTACAGGACTAAACGCCAAGCTTCGACTGGAATTGGACAGCATCCTCTTGGCACCAAATTCTGTTATCAGTATAAATGTGAACAGCATGCGCATGTATTTCTACAGGGCGCACCTGCTTTCCACCTGCAAAACAGACGGCAGGAGACCCAGGTCAAGGACACAGAATGTGATTTACTGTTGACAAAATCAATACAATCCTTTCTCTTTACTGTGATAAGAATTAAGTTTGAGTTATGGTTATTTTTTTCTCCTCTTTTTTTATTCTCTACATGTCTAAAAGACTCTATAGCACAGTCTTCCAGGCTGTTTTAAAACGAGCTAAACCATTAACAAATATTTTTTTGAAAATTATTCTAAGTTTATTCAAGTAGGAAAACAGCATTCAGTTCACATAAAAGCCTTCTGGAGAAAAAAAAACTATCAAATTATTTTATAACACTCAGCTTCCAATAACTGTTGGTTAAATAAGAATAGATGATCTTGCTTTGTCAATAGCTTGCAAAGATAGAATTTTACACTCATTAGCCACTACATCCTTGAAAAAAATTTAATTTGTAATGTTTAAATTTGTTCTCTGTAAAGAAATGTTATATCGAACATTAATATTTCTCACAATTTTATTTTACAAAGAAGTAATTTATTCCTTAAGATATGAGTACTTTTAATTATTTATTAAAGAAAATCTATATGGGATAAGCATGATGTCTTAGAAGTTTCTGAGAAATGCTGAAGAAGCAAGGCTTAAAATATATAACATTAGATTAAGATATCCTGGAGACTTCAAAATATAATTTCAGTCTCTTCAAAATGTTTCATTTCCCAAATAAGGAAGCCATATGTGGAAGAAATGAGTTCTTCAAGGTCTCTTCTGGCTGGTATAGTTTAAAACTATACAAAAGTCACACATACTTGTTTAATCTTCAAACAAATATTAAGAAAAGTACATGAAGTTGTAATTGGCTGTGTTTGGGCAAAAATAGAGTATGCAAATGGGGGCGGATAATAATAATAAAATGTATATGTATATAAAATTGGAAAAGTATAAACCTGAAAAAATTTTAAAAATTGCTTAAATTGGACTGGGAGGAGGGAAAGCATGTCTTAGTGTTTCTAATACTATGATAAAACACCATGGCTAAAGCTAACTGAAATTGATTTATTTCATCTTACAAGTCTCAGGACACACTGACACTGAGGGAATTAAGTCCAGGAACTAAAGGAAGGAAAGGAAGCAGAAGCCACAGAGGAAATGCTACTTACTTTCTCTTTGTGCCTGGTTTAGCCTACTTTCATACACAACTCAGAATTGCTTGCCCAGGGTTAGCTTTTTTCACAGTGAGCTGTGCCTTTTTATATTAATCATCAATCAAGAAAATGCCTCCCAGGCTTGCCTACTGGCCAGTTAGAGGAATTTTCTCAATTGAGGTTCTCTCTTCCCAAACAACTCTACGTTTTGTCAAATTGGCAGGAAACTAACTAGCTCAGGGAGGGAATATAGCAAGGTGTAAGTAACACTAAAGGGCTTTTAAAAACTCGAATGGAAAGCTAATGCTCTACAAACTGCTGAAATAATTAAAATAGCATTATCCTAAAATAGGGCAACAATATCTCTGCAAGATACCACACATTAACATATAAAAAGCCCAGTGACCTTTCTGGACAGGGAAGCAGGTAGGCTGGCTGGAGATTTCACCATTCTCTCTGTTCCTCCACATCCAGTTCCCCAGTCCAATCCCCAGCTCTGCAGCAGAAAACCTATGGCAGCCATGCCCACATCTCTAGTGTGACCCAAAGATCTTCTCCTCCAAACCACTCTCCCCTAACTCATTGCATTTTCACAGCCCCCAAATCCTGCAGGCACTCCCAGTGAATCCATAGACCACTCTGGTCACGGACATGGGTAGGCTAATGGCAGATCTTTACCTTTTCATCTGCTCCTCCAGATCCAACATCCACAGGTCTGCAGAAGAATTGCTACAGTCTCCTATCTCTTTGTGCACACATTTCTAGTGCATCACAGACATCTTCCCCTCCCACTTTCTTCCCATTGCTTTATTCCAGCCCACAAGTTCATCAGCATCCCAAAGGCTTCTCTGAAGAGGAAAGCAAATTGGCTAACTACAGAACTTCACCTCTCCTTTTACTCATACAAACAACTATAATGTTCCAGTCTAACCCCAAGTTCTGTGGCAGAATTTCTGCTGTGGCTGTTCCTCTCTGATTGTACCCATTCCAAGAGTACTAACTTTTTCTGGTGGAACACTCTGTGTTCCTTTCCTGGAGAAGTCCATCTTCCACACTCCCCACATCTCCATTCCCAAATGTCAGTTCCCAATAATCAGGAGCTCATTTTACCTGTAACACCCAGACCCTACAATAACCAGGGCACCTGAAGATTGTCCTATTGGATAATACACAGCCATCACATTCTTCTAAGGGCCAGAGAAGAAACAAAAAACTAGGAACAAAACACCCACACCCCCAAAATACAAGATCAGATATCAGCCCCTACAATTGTAATCTTCCAAATCCCAGATACCCAGCCTCTAGTGTTGTGGGAGAGAACCATACTCAGAACATTTTGTTTAAAAAAAATGTATTTTATATAAAAGAAAAAAAAGAGATAAAAAGCCTAAAGATACAAATCAGAATATACCTATAAAATTCTAAAGGATGCAGGATATGCTCTGGACTGTAAGCAAAGACTGCTAGACGGCTCCTTCATTCATTTTTTTTTTTTTGACTACTCAGACTGGAATAATGATGCAGAAACTGTGTTACCTAGTTACATATTTGGCTGACACCTGTCTGGCCACCTCCACTCCCATTATTTCCCCAGGTTTTTTCTGTGCTGGCTATTTCTTGAGTGTGGCTCTTTCATTCCCAGTGTCCTCTTTGCCCCATTCTTCTTGGGAAATTCCACAAGTGGATGCACAGGACGGAGTAGAATAGGGGCTTCCTAATATGCTCCAGGGACTTGAAACCTGAGTGTCCAGATGATGTCACTCTGAACAAACAGCACGATGCTTTGTCCCTTCGTCTCCTTACCACAAAGAGTGTAAGCACCGTATCACCAGTCATTTTGAGGATAAATTGTAAGCACACATGTAGTAAAGTGATTGGAGTAAATAACAGGCATTAACTGTACTTAGGGACTTACTGCCTCCCTCAGAGAACATATACTCAATCAAGATGTGACTGAGGTGGGGCAGGAGTCACTCCACAACTGTGTCCTTATTAGGGTGCGCACGTGAGCACGGCTCTGAAATCTTCTCCATTGCCTCCAAGTGAGGAAAATTGGCACAGCCATCACCTCATTACACAGTGGCTAGCTTCCATTTGTGAGAATTAAAATCTTTGTTTCAACTTTTTGGGAACTAATATTATTGGTGACTTTACTTTCAATCTAAAGAACTTGATTTAGCTGAATGTGTGTTCTAACTTTTGCTTGCTTTTTGCTTTGCCCAGATCATGGGGTCAAATCCAGTATCCTGAAAACGGGAAGCCACTCAGGAAAGGACACATGGGCCTCAGCTATGGCACTGTTACAGCCTCAGCAAGGCAAACTCAGCAGCTCATGGATTACTTCAGATAGCTTCTTTGTTTGTTTTATTAGCTAAAACTTTGTTTGTATGTTGAGACAGGGGCTCATGTACCCCAAGTTGTCCCAAATTCACTGTGTAGCTCTGGATGACCGTGAATCCTGGTTCTACGGACTCTTTCACTCAAGTACTGGAATTACAGGCTTGCACTGCCCCCACCTACTCTGCACGTCTACTTTAATTGATGTGCCAGAGGAGGATCAGCCTGGAAGCCTCTTTCTAGAGATAAAGGTCAGTGAGTCTATAATTTGATACCCTAAAGAAACTAATTAAGAAGGTGAACCCAAAGAAAAGCTATAGCTATCCTCTGGGTTATGGGAAGTAGACCAGATTGCCGGGCAAAAATTTGGGATCTTGGGGGTGTGGTGGGAGGGGGGGTAAGGGGAGAAGGGGAGAGAAATGTGAGAAGGGGAGGGTGGGGGGAACTTGGGGAAACGGGATGATTGGGATAAAGGAAGGTTGGTTAGGGGAGCAGAGAAGCACACATCTTAATTAAGGGAGCCATCTTAGGGTTGGCAAGAGACTTGGATCTAGAGGGGCTCCCAGGTGCCCAGGGCGATGTCCCCAGTTAGTTCCTGGGGCAGCTGTGGATAGGGAACCTGAAATGACTCTATCCTATAGCCATACTGATGAATATCTTGCATATCACCATAGAAACTTCATCTGGCCATGGATGGAGATAGAGACAGAGACCCACACTGGAGCACCGGACTGAGCTCCCAAAGTCCCAATGAGGAGCAGAAGGAGGGAGAATATGAGCAAAGAAGTCAGGACCACAAGGGGTGTGCCCACCCGTGGAGACAGTGGGGCTGATTCTTTGGGAGCTCACCAAGGCCAGCTGGACTGTGACTGAAAAAGCATGGGATAAAACCGGACTCTCTGAATTTGGCGGACAATGAGGGCTGCTGAGAAGCCAAGGACCATGGCACCGGGTTTTGATCCTACTTCATGTTCTGGCTTTGTGGGAGCCTATCCAGTTTGGATGTTCACCTTCCTAGACCAGGATCGAGGGGAGAGGACTTTGGACTTTCCACAGGGCAGGGAACCCTGACTGCTCTTCAGGCTGGAGAGGGAGGGGGAGGAGTGGGGGGAGGGGAGGAGGAGAGGGAGGAGTGGGAGGGAAATGGGAGGCGGGGAGGAGGCAGAAATTTCTTTTTTTTCCAATAAAAAAAAAAGAAAAAAAATGTTTGGCCAACATCTTAGGTGTTTTTCTAGCTAGCTTTTACATCTTAAATTAATCCATTTCTATTAATCTGTGTATCACCACGAGGCTGTGGCCAAATGGTAAGAATCCAGCATTTTTCTCTTTTGACATTTATGTGGAGTCTCTGTGATTCCACCTAAATTCTCTCTATAACTGCCTGGATTTTCTGCCTGGCTATATTCTGTCATATGCCAAAGCAGTGTTTTTGTTTACTACTGAGAATCAAACATATTCATAGCATACAAAAAAGAATCTCACAACATTGGGATCTTCCCTCAGCTCTCTAGACCACCCCGATTCTCTAGAGATTTTATTTTCTTTTAAAATAAGCTCTCCCCATATCTATTCCTAACTGTTGGTGCTGATATCCTGGCTTTTTCACTATTTACTTGACCTCTGTAGCTAACATGCTGCTGAGATTCTTAACATCATCTTACTGTTTATTTTCTCTCAAACTCTAATAAAATAGGGATTCCTTCTAAGTCTCTTTTAAATTCTCTTATTAATGAAACTAAGAGCTTAGAAGTGAAACCACAGTTTCTCTAGTATCATGTGAAAACCATGAAGGGATCTCTAATTTTCCCAGTAGCACAGAAACTATATAAAGTAAAATGTAGTAAATAGGCTCATAAAACGAGTAGGCAGTTCTCATAAAATGAAGTAAAAATGGACCCCAAAAGATGACAAAATGATCAACACTTTCAGATATCACAGAAATATAAATGAAAGCTGCTTGGAGATCCTTTTTTAACTCCATTTAGAATGAATATCATTAAGAATATCAGTTAAAAAAAAAAAAACATTGGTTAGAATATTAAGAGAAGGTAGTTGTGACCTAGTGGGGATGGTGGTATGAATTAGTCTAACCACTGTGGAAAACAGTGTGGCAGTTCCTCAAAAAGTTGAGTATGAATCTAACAGATGAATTAGTTAACCCATTTCTAGCTACATAACCAAAGAACTATTAACTCAGCATACAACATGTGTGTTACCCCAGTACTGTGCCCAGTGCCAAATTTACAAAATTAGTTAGGTGTCCAGCAATAGATGACGGAAGAAGAGCTCAGTGGAGGTATGTTCAACAATAAAGAAAGATAAAATTGCTCATTTACAGGATAAACTGGAGAAAACCTGAAGTGAAAAGCATCAGACAAAGAAAAACATTTTCTTTCATTTATGTATCATAGAATTTTATATATGTGTATCAGCAATGTCTCGATTTACCTATCTATCTATCTATCTATCTATCTATCTAGTTTGTGACATAAATATAGATAGATATCTTAGGATATGAAATTAATTAACAAGGGGTATGAGAAAATAGGATCATTTAGTCAACGACCATGATAAGTTTGTTTGAAAATACATTTATGAAACTTCTATATGTATAGCAAATATCCACTGATTAAAATAAATTCCAAAGCATGTGTAAGACTTAGGATAAACGCCTTGTGTATGGTTTACCTGGATAACTACATGTCTTTAATTTACTTCATGTAATCCAATCACTTCCTTGTTGTACCCTAAAGCCAGAATTCAAATTGTAGTCAGTTAAGATATTTATAAAACCTCCTTTAAATTATATTACCAATTTTGATGGTTGCACATTACCTAAGCCACCACAAAAACGAGGTAAATACATTATTTTTATAAATTTAAATTATAATTGTTAACAAGTTTTTCAACTTTAGCAGAAGTAATGCATTTGTGTTCTTTCAATGGACTTTTTAAAACCTAATGTTAAGAGTTATGAAAATAAGAATACTTTATGCTATTATATGGAAGTTCATATAACATTTAGAAAACAGGGAAAGGGGAACAAAAACAATGATGAATTATAAATATAAGAAGTTAAAACATAGTGTGGAATTTAGTCATATTCTTCAACCCCTAATAGAGTGTAGTAATGTCAGAAAGACCCAAAACTTACAAGCACCATGATTTTAGTTTTATAGCTTGTTAATATAATTTTCGTCTTTTCACAAAGATAATAAACATGGCATAAAATATTCATATAAATAGCTCTAGAAAAATATTTTTTAATGTAGTTAGTAGCAATGGATATCTACTTTTACATTGATATTGTTTCTAAACTAAAGTTCTTACAGTACAGCTTTTACATTGATATTGTTTCTATCTGCATTAAATTAAAGTTTTTACATGCAACACATATATTTTATATATTATGAATACTCATAAGTTAGATGACAAAATGGAATCCTCAAAGTTTTAATTTAGAAAACGCAACCATTCATTAATTAGAATTAGGTAGGAGGCAAAAACAGTGTGATGTCTATAGAAATATCACACAGTAGTACATTGCTCAACTGATTTGTATTTCACAGAAAAAGTACCATGTCAACTAAAGTGAATTTAATGATACCATAATTGTGGTAGGTACTAAATTCTTTATCTTGTAGTCTATGAACAGTTCATGATTCTATTATCAATTCTGAACATTTTGAAATTATTTAGTGAACCTGGGAGTGGTGGTGGTGCACCCCTTTAATCTCAGTACTCGGGAGACAGAGGCACGTGAACCTCTGTGAGTTTGAGGCCAGCCTGGTCTATATGAGCTAGTTTCAGGACAGAGTCAAAGCTACAGAGAAACCCTGTCTTAAAAACACAAAACAAAACAAAAAAAATATTTAGTGAGTTAGGTACTTTAAGGAATTGCTTTCTTGTGAATTTCTGAAACATTTGAGTACATCATTCAGGAACATAGTTATTTCATTGCTGTATTCAGGTTTATTTTAACAAAATCCATGGCACAGAAATAGACCAGATACAGTTCCCAATTTATTTATAGAGATTTAACAGTTCTCTATTGTATACAAAGTTCTTCCTATTCTGTTAACATATTTTATATACTTAAAAAGTAAGAAAAAAAAGTGAATGCTAGTGCCATTTAGCTTAGAGAAGAAAGATAAATGATAGGTGTAAATATTAAAATATGAGTTAATACTTTGCTTTCTTTGAATTTAGAAATGCTATCTAATTAATGTCAAAATTGTTGTGAATTATTTGCTAGGTCATGTATATCCTTTTTTCCTAAGTCAATTAGATCTTATGTTTAGGAAATTACTAGCCTAAATTAAGAGGCATATGAATTTCAGTTAATTCTATTTGAATGGAATATAACCTCTTTTCAGTTGCTCAGTTTGTTAGTAGAGTCAACTAATACTGTGGAGTATGAATAACTTTTTATTTCAAATCTAATAATTTCTCAAGTTAACAGAAAAATTTTCAGAATCTAAAAGAGTAAGACAAGGTCTTCATCTCATCTTAGGAAATGGCCATGAAGAGCTTGGACGATTACCCAATCACTGGGCAGCACAGGACTATGTAACAAGTAGCTTGTTTCTATTTTCTGTCTAATAATTTGATTGTCATCTACATAAAAATCAGCTAACTAACTCTTTCAAGTTACCTAGCAAACTGATACTTCTGTTGTTACTGAGAGGTTACAGAATGTTAATGGCATCATATTCCCTCTTAAACTGCAACTGCTTTAGAGCATTTGTCCATCATTTAGCAATTTAGAATGGGGTTCTAACCAGTTATTCTTCTCTGTGTCACAACTACTTTTTCACTTTTTCATTCATTCATTGACATGGTACCCCATGCGCTTTGTTCATTGAAATGAACATAAAGATATTATTGTATATATCAGAAAGAACAAGACCAAGGAGATATAAAACTTTCTAGTGTCACGTTTTAGTGGATGGGATACTCATTGCCTTTCAGTAAAAGTACAAAATCTCCCAAACAAGACTGGTCAAATAAAGAGTAAGTGCAGATGACTGAGGATAGGGGAGACTTGAAAGTTTGGCCCCAATTTCAAACTCCTGCCTGCTCTTGAAGTCTAATGGTTAAGACTGAGGCTCCAGTCTGATATTTTCACACGGTTCTCAAAATGCATCATTTAGCTACTGCAGAATTTAAAAATTTAGCAAATCATTGCAGTGGACATGATTTTGGTTGGGGGTTTGTTGTACAGATTTCAACCACTCATCAAACACTAATATGTAAATTAGTAAAATTATTGAAACTTCTGCCTGATGTATTTTCTATACAGTGAATATGGTGTGTGCTTATAACAGAATACGCCCTTACAGAAATGTGAATATACATGTTCATGCTTGAGTGCTTTCTAGTAACTAAATAGCTCTGTGCTAATACTTTAAAAACTTGCTTTATTTGCTAATATATCTTGTCAATCATCCCATGTGAGTTCATAAACCCAGATGTGAAGTAATAAGCGCTATACTTCATTGCTTTCTTTCATGCTGACAAAGCATATGAAATTAGTTTTTGGAATAAACTCAACTAACCAAGCAAAAGTCTTTTATAATATGAACTTTAAGATGTTGGAGAAAAAAGGAAGATGATAATAGAAGATGGATTGAAAGTATTAATGCTGTGAAAATGGACATCCTATCAAAAATTCTTTGCAGATTAAATGCAATCCTCATAAAATTCCAATGCAATTCTTCATAAAAATTGAAACCTGTTCTTAAATTTCATATGGAAGCATATAGACACTAATGTCAGAATAGTCAAAATGAAAGGATGATCAGAGGTATCACTAGCTCTGATTTTAACTTATTCAGAGTAGATATAGCCATAAAACCAGCATGGTATTTGCTTAAAAGTAAATACATTGATTAATAGAATAGAATTGAGGACATGGTTTGGTTCATTTGTCTATGAGCACCTGTGTTTTGATAAATAGACCATATCATGCCATTGAAATATTTCATGTTGGTACATTATTTATATATATTTTAAAACAAATATGCTGTCAAGTCTATTAATCATTAAAGAACAGCATCATAAATATATGAAAACACAAATAGTTATATTTTGTTTTGGTATTTAAATATTATTATAGTTATTTCATTTGCAATTTATTTCTATCCATCTACTATGGGAATCAAAAGTATTAACTATAACCTGAAAACAATTGTCCATATTTCCAGCATAATTTCTTGTGCATCATCATTTGAAAGTGAAGTGCCTGCTCTAGCATCTGAGACAGTCACTATATGCTCTTACCTGTCTTGCAGCATTTTGCATTTTCTTTATCTAGTTTCCTGTTTCTAACACAACAATAAACTGAATACTGAATACACTGCTTGAAGAATCAGAAGGGACTCTGCTGCTCCCACTTCATGATTTCACTGTCTAGTAATCTAGTAATGACTTCTCAAACCTCATTTCTAGTTTTGTCAAAACCATTCCTCTTTCTTTCTTTCTTTCTTTCTTTCTTTCTTTCTTTCTTTCTTGACAAGGTTTCTCTACCTAGCCCTAGCTACCTTGAAACTACCTCTGTAGACCTGGCTGGCCTCCAATTCAGAGAGGTCCACCTGCTTCTGCTTCCCATATGTCACCACCGCTCATCCAAAGACATTCTTTATATATATATTTAAAATGTCATAGCTTGATTTTTTTTCTCTGAAACTGTCTTACATCATAATATAATTATACCTCGTGGGAATTTTTTTTTTCGTTGTTGAAAAAAATTTCTGCCTCCTCCCTGTTTCCCATTTCCCTCCCCCTCCTCCCACACATAGCCCCCTCCCCCCACTCCCCTCCCCCTCTCCCCACTCCCCTTCCTCTCTCCCCACTCCTCTCCCCCTCCCCCCCACTCCATTCCCCCTCCCTCTGGAGACTGAAGAGCAGTCCAGATTCCCTGCCCTGCAGGAAGTCCAAGGTCCTCCCACTTCTATCCAGGTCAAGGAAGGTGAGCATCCAAACAGGCTAGGCTCCCACAAAGCCAGTTCATGCATTAGGATCGAAACCTAGTGCCATTGTCCTTGGCTTCTCATCAGCCTTCATTGTCCGCCATGTTCAAAGAGTCCGGTCTCATCCCATGCTTATTCAGTCCCAGTCCAGCTGTCCTTGGTGAGCTCCCAATAGATCAGCTTCACTGTCACAGTGGGTGGGTGCACCCCTCGTGGTCCTGACTTCCTTGCTCATGTTCTCCCTCCTTCTGCTCCTCATTTGGGTCTTAAGAGCTAAGTCCGGTGCTCCAATTTGGGTCTCTGTCTCTATCTCGATCCATCTCCAGATAAAGGTTCTATGGTGATATGCAAGATATTCATCAGTATGACTATAGGATAGGGTCATTTCAGGTTCCCTCTCTTCAGTTGCCCAAGGTACTATCTGGGGACATCTCCCTGGACATCTGCGAGCCCCTCTAGAGTCAAGTTTCTTGCCAACCCTAAGATGGCTCCCTTAGTTAGAATATCTATTTCTCTGCTTTCGTATCCACCCTTCCTTTATCCCAACCATCCCCTTCCCCCAAGCTCCCCCATCCTCCCCTTCTCACGTTTCTCACCCCATTTCCCCTTAGCCCCATGCCACCTCACCCCCAAGTTCCCAGTTTTTGCCCGGCAATCTTGTCTACTTCCCATATCCAGGCGGATGACTATATGTTTTTCATTGGGTTCACCTTCTTATTTAGCTTCTCTAGGATCACAAATTATATGCTCAATGTCCTTTATTTATGGCTAGAAACCAATTATGAGTACATCCCAAGTGTATTTTAGTCATCTTACATCATGTACTTTGTTGAGATAGTCTTTTATGTGTAAATCAACCCCTGCTGCTGTTCCTACTACTGGTTAACTGGTATATGGTGTCTATTTCATTTTTCATGTATTTTTACACTTGATTATAGCCCAAAGGCCAAAAAGTATTTTCCCAATGTATGTGTCAATATATTGTGCTATTCATACTATATGAAAGGCTTTTAATTTATCACGAGGCTTTCAAACATGTCATGCTCGTCACTTATTTCTAACACACCACTTTCCCTGTGTATTGAAGATGACTATGAATGTTTGAATATTCATGAAAAAAGATTACCTTTAAGTTGGTAGACTCCCTTGGGTATATTCACGAAGTGACAGCTTCTCAAGATAGCTTTGGTCTGTGATACAAAGAGTGTGAATGCCAACCTCCTTTCGCTGCTTGGGTTGACACTGAAGAATGCTTCTTATTGTTATTAGAGTTCCCCTGTGCAGGTCAATTTCTTTGGCTCATTTTTCTTTTCTTCCTGCCTTTTTATCCCCTTGGCATGTTTTCCTAGAAGCACATTCTGAAAAACTATTTCACTTAAAAGCACAACCCCAAGTTCTCCTCCAAGGTAACATATTCTAAGAGAGTTATCTGTAACACTATGTTTAATTTATAAGTACAAGACACAAAGATTCAACACTTGATGGGTTTATCAACTAGTAAGTATAAAGTTAAACAGTTGGAAAATACTTTATATGTGCACTTATTTATAAACTCAAGATATTGAGAGATGGTCAGCTTTGGTTGCAGATAAAAATCATGATTACAAATAATCCTGGTCACCTTAAGTCATTCCAGACCATATGCCTATTTCCTTAGTCATATCTAGCTACTACTATACCATCCCTGTGGCACATGCTGCCTTCAGTATCTACAATAGAAAGAAAAGAGCTAAAGGTCATATAAACCTGTGTCTAAATCTGGAGTTGTCATAGTCAGGATTTTGCACTATGACCAAGTGAAATACAATGTGTGGTCCATGACTCAGAGCTTCACTGTATTCTCTTGATTGACTTTCTGAAGTATATTTACATAACTTTAATTAAAGAATTTTTTAAATTTTCCTTTTCTTTCTCTTTCCTCTTCTTTCTTTTCCAATTTCCTTCTGCAATGTGTATTCACAGGGCTTAATTTTTTCTCCTCTGTTTTACTTAGTAATGACATGTATCTTCTATGATTATTGTTTTTCTTCATAGAAGTTTAAGGAATGTCTCGTTATTCCTAAAATTATAAAGTAAATTTTTTTCTATTTGAGTGGAAGAGAGTGTGCCTAGTTGTAGTGTTCCAGTTGTTTTGTTCCCAGGGAAACTTAAGTTAAGACAGAACCATGATGGGTTTGATGATCAGGTGTGTTTTAATCACATTTTTTTAAGAATGTCTTTAACACAGTTTACACCTCTCTAATGCTGGTCCACAATTATTAAATGATATACCTATCATCCGTTTTTTATTTTATCAATTATGTTTTAATTTAGCATTTCTTCCTCCTCTTCTTCCCTCCAAGCTCCTCCTATACCCATTTCTATGTGCCTCCAAGTTCATAGCCTTTTCATTTTTCTAAATGATATTACATGCAAACAATTGATTGGTATGCTCTTCCCTGTTGGATGGCCACCTCTCCCATTCCCTGCCTTCTTCAGTTATCTTCCATAGTTCTTTATTTAGGGTTGAGGCCTCATGCCCTTTCCTCCTTTCAGTTTGCCATACTCATTGATATCATCATTGTTTAGCTCACATTTGGGCAGTCTTGTTGATGAGGCTTTATTGGTATCACTTATGATATTACATAGAGACAAGGAATGCTCCACTTTTCTTGTCTTTGTTTTTATTACTCTCTCCCAATTTAGGTTAATCTTTAGTATCACAGTTTCAGAAGCTTCCATAGAAGCTCACATTAGTGATCTCAATTGTACAGACAGTCTTACTGTCATGGTTTGAATTAGATGTCCCCACCGTTTTGAATGCATGCCCCATATAAACATTTGAATACATGGTCCCCACTTAGGGTTCTATTTTGGAAGGCTTAAGCAGTGTAGCCCTTTGAAATGAATCATGTCATTCTAGGCTGACTTTGAGAGTTTAAAGACTTTAACCATTTTTACCTTTCCCTCTCTGCATAGAGCTTGTGGACTCTAACCCTCTGGGACCATGAAAACAAATAAATCCACTTCTCTAAAAGTTACCTTGGTCATGATGTTTTATCACTGGAATTAAAAGGTTAAAAAAAAAACTAAAACAAACAAGCTATTGGGTTCAGAGAGAGTTCTTATTTATTCACCTTAAGGTTTTACTTGAAAGTGGTCCTCCTCGCGTTCCCTCCCATCCCCAGTTCTGCTATCCAAAATTTCAGTCTCTCAGCTTCTCTCATTTTACTTATGATCATCTCTAGTTCCCAACTTTGTTTTCTCAAAGCACAGCACCCTAGGGATGGAAAAATGGCTCAGAGTTTTCTGCCCTTTTAGAGAAAATATATTTGGTTCTCAGTACCCACCTTGGCTTACAACCTCTGAAACTCCAACTCAAGAGACCCAATAACACATTCTGACCTCTGTGGGTACCCCTCCACAGGTGACATTGACTTACAGAGAAACACATGTATAAATAAATAAAAATAATAAAAATTTTAGGAGCGCAATAGTTTTCTATCCCTAACAAAACTCCAAAAAATACAAAAGTGTTAAAGTGAACTAGCTTGTAATTGAGAATTTCTTCAAAACACTTGTGCAAGAATCAAAAAAGAAATCTTTTAAAATATATAATTAAATATAGTTTATTGTGAAAATAATCATCTTTACTTGTGATTATTTTGGAATTCTTTCTTTAAATATATAATGTGCATTACCACCACAAGGTTCTATATGTTTTGTTCACAATCACTCTGAAATTCTAAAAGCTACATATTAAACATTAAAATAAGAGCATATTACATGAATTTTTTCTAGATTCTCCAAGAAAATCCTATTGTTTTAATGATATCTTGCCAAGCAAAAACATTAGTAGTCATGAAAGCAGGTCATTTTAGTATTAAGCTCTAAGATTTCATTTTCATGAATAAGGAGAAATAATCAGAAGTAGAGGCTCAGATATTAGCTGGTGTGATAATAAAACCATTTCTGTATTTTCACCTAATAATCAGCAGTTAACTAAAGATTCATTTTGGGGTGAAAAAGAAGGTTAACAAATTTTTGGACAAAAGTAAAAATTGTGAAATTTTATTTCTATGTAAACAATCAATAGTTGGGATATGTATATAAAGATAAAAAGTATTAAAGTAGAAATGGAACTTAAAAGCAGGCCACTCTTTTTATACCCTCAACAGACCTAAATAAAAGCACCTATCTTTATCCTATTAAACAAGCGAAAAATGTAAAGTTTAGAATATTAAAACCCAGAGGAAATGTATATGAATGTGGCATTTGGGTTTCCATACTGTATTAATAATTCTATAAACACAAAAGCCCAAATAGTTTAAATAATCAAAGAATTGAAATTTGTAGCAAAAATGGGGATGATCCAAGTAGAACCAGGAACACTCAGGAAGGATTTGGGAGAGGAAGAAGATACACAGAGGAAAGTTTGAGAAAAATAACTTTTTATTCTCTTAACAAATTTTAGGGAATTAAAGTTTTTTATTATTTCTCCTCTATCAAGAACTCACCTCCAGTCAAAAGACCAAGAGAGTGTGGTACAGCTTCAGTATTTTCATGAAACTTCAATGAAACAAATGCATAAAAATGGCATAAAAATTCAAAATCATGGTGACAAAAGTTGATAGTCACTGTTCTGAGTGACATTCTGGAATTTTAATGTGATGCTATAGGCAGTGAAGGGAAGACGCCATGAAATTACACTATTGTAGCAATCAAATAAATAAACTAATGCTTCCTTCTGTGTCTTCAGGTGACATAGAACTACTTACTAGTTCATGAACTACTTACTATTACTAGATAGGAATTGCCTTAGTTAATTCTCTGTTATTATGAAGAGACACCATAAGTATGACTAAAAATAGAATAAAGAAGTTTTTTTAGAAGAATTATAATTCCACCAACTGAGGACCAGTTATTCCCACTCATGAGTCTATGGCAGCCATTCTCCTTCCAAACATCACAAAAGATATAGAAACTTATTGACAGCTGTTATCTCCCAATTATGTTTGATGCTTATGTTATCAAAATGAGTCTTTTGCTAAGGTTGCTTCATGTTCAACCACTAGGTACAAAGGTTATAGTGGAGAATTATACTTCATCTTAATAAATCATTCTGGACAGAATACATGTCATCTTAAAGTTCAGGGTGTACAAAAAAACACAAGTAATTTCTTCTATTACTATTCACTTGAAGGCATATGAATGTATTTGAACTCAGTCATTCATGTATTTTTATATATGGAACTCTAAAAAGCTATAAGTCTTTAGTAAGGAAAGTGACTATTTTATCTCAGCTATATAACCACATTAGTGCATGGCACAGAATGAGCGATCTTTCCGGAAGATTTCCAGCTGTGTTCAGATGTTTCCACAGATCCGAAAATTTCCTTCCCTTAGAAACCACTATGGTTCTTTCTTTGGGTTATACTAATTTCTGGAGAACAAGCCCTTCTGCATATGCAACTTTTTATAAGGAAGAAACAAACATTCCTCCAAGGATGAGGCTGTCTTGTTCCAAACTCTAATGTTGAACCATTTGCTTAAATTTCCGCAGTGGCTTCTCAGGGGACTTAATTCCAAACCTCCTAATAGCCACTGTCATTACGCCTAGGTATTGTATTGAATCCAATTATTAACATTGAAAGTGTCTGGCTATTAGTGTAATATAGATAATTCAGTTTGGGCCTCATTCTTTACACTTACCTTCAGTTACTTTCTACAGAAATTACTTGCTTCCTTACTCAATGTAATTGTTAATCATTAAATCTACTTAAACACAGAACATTAAGGTATCCTTGGAAAACTAATGAGTAATAACTTGGATAATTTATTTTTAATAATTTATATAAATTTTCTTGTTGTACCATAACTTTAATTATACTTGAGCTTTCTTATACTGAGCCAATTACTATAGCTCAATAATATGGAACTCAGATGGAGAAAAGTAACAGTTTACAGTTCATATTATTTAAGGAATACTTTTAACCAAGGCAAAATTAAACCAGCAAACTTTCAAACATTAATATATATATTAGAATTTGATTAATCTCATAAAATTTTCTGTCATGTTATATCTGTTCATGACTCTGTCTTTCAAACTTGTATTTGCAAAGTAGCAGGAAAACAGCTTAAAATATTCATTATTGGAAGTTTGCTCACAGAATGTAGAAGTTGTACAAGTCAAACTGCATAAAACAATGATGGAAACTAACCACCGTGACTATCTTCCTCCTAAACTTAGTTCAAAGTGGCTACTTCAATAATAATCTGATCATTATATATTTTAAATAACCATTCCTTTATTCATACTTGCTATTTAAATAGTCAATCATACAGAGATAAAAAAAATGACTCAAACAGACTTGTATGTATATGATCATGGCTAAAATCTCCTGGAAGATGGAAACGTGCTGGGGTAAAGGTGGTAGCGAACTTATTACAGTAGCCAATCAATGACTCTTTCAACTTGAGACCCATGCCACATGAGGGACCCCATGGCTGCTGCTGTCTGGAGGTCAAGAAACAGATACTGGATAGTCCAGAGTCTTAAGACAGAACAAAACACAACCAGCAAAAAGGAAAAAAAAAGTCAATGAAATGATTCTAATGATACCTGGCTATACTTGTAGACTACATCATAGCATGGATAATTGTCCCTACAAGAGAGTCTTCATCTAGCAACTGATGGGAGCAGATGAACAGACCTACAGACAAACATTGGGCAGAGCAGGAGTATCCTCAGATAGAGGGGGAGAAGTGATTGTAGGGACTGTAGAAACCAGAGCGGTAGAGGGTACTGTTAAAAAAAAATGATCAGAGAATCAATTAACCAGTCACTCACAGGGGCTTACAGAAACTGAAGCACAAATAGGAAGTGTGCACGGGTCTGACCTAGGTCCTCTGCATTATGTTACGACTTTGTAGACTGGCGTTCTTGTGGCACACTAACAGTGGGAATGGAGTTCCACTCTGTCTCTGGTTCTCTTGCTTGCTTTTCAGACCCATTTGCTTCTATCATCCCTGAGCTTTGAAGTGGTTATTCAGATATCTCATTTATGGCTGAGTATTCAGTACTCACTTGTTCTCAATTCCACTGGCCAATTAATAATCTCCAAATTGCTGGGCAGTGGTGGCGCACACCTTTGATCCCAGCATGTGGGAGGCAGAGACAAGCAGATCTCTGAGTTTGAGGCCATTTTGGTCTACAAGAGCTAGTTCCAGGATAGACTCCAAAGCTGCAGAGAACCCCTGTCTCAAATAACAAAAACAAAACAAAACAAAATCTCTGAATTGGCCTTTGCCAACCTCAAATAGAAATTTCTTTTCCCATGACTGAGAGCAGCAATGATTCTGGGAGTAAACTTTTATATTTATACTTAGGCAACTAGGACTATCTACAAATATTGATAAAAATAGTCTGAAAGCATTATGACATTATGAATTTTGTTCAAAATAAGATGAAATAAGACTTAAAAATGATGTGACAAATTACAAGTACTTCTTAATAAATTCAGATTTCTAATGAAATTAAACCCACTGGAATTTAAATTATTGCAGAATTTATGAAATACAGAAACAATTAATTATAGGTTGCATTCATGTTAGGGTTTCTCTTATCAACTTGATTGGACTAAGACTGAGGAATGCCTGGGAGATTAGCAATGCACCTGCCTACATGAGTCAGTGATGGATATGGGACCATGGAGGTTCTAACTTACCTGTGGATCTCTGCAATTGAGGACACTCCTTAGAGCTGGTGGAGCTGCGGAGAATAAAGGCACATGGTCAAAGGCACAGGTCACTGAAAACATGCTCCTGAAGGCTATTTTTATCAGATTTTACCCTGGCTCTCCCATGCTACTAATCTGCTCAGCTTTCTCTCTGTCATGATGAGAGTCATTCTGTTGTCCTCCTCCACCACAGAGGCCTAGAAACTCTAAAACTGGGGACTAAGCTGAATCTTTCTTTAACATAAATTTTGCTTATCTAGTCGTTACAATGTTGACAAAATTGAAAACTATATTAGTTGACAAAATGTTTTTAACCATCACTTATCCACCCACTGAGTAAATTCAAGTAGCTGAAAAACAAACTAATCCAAAATTTTTCTTCATTCTTCAAAAAAATGAGCAATCCTTAATAAAGCACCGTAATAAGGAGCAAGGTTTTGGAGTCAACACAAAGCATGGGGCTGAATTCCAGCTCATGCAATCAGTAATTTATGATGGCAGTCAGCTCAGCTAACATACATAAGCTGGTGGGGTATTTACTTAAGTTTACCAAAGACGTTCATTGATGATTTTTCTTTTTTTTTAAAATTTAATTTATATAGAAATACATTTACATATATCTTACATTTTTAAATTTATTTATTTTACATTCTGATCACATTTTCCCCTACCTCCTCTCTTCCCATCCCCTCCTCCTACTTCCCCTGCCCTCTTCTTCCCAATTCACTACTCTTCTATTTATATTTAAAAAGGGGAAAGCCTCCCATAGGTATCAGTAAAGAGTGACATATCAAGTTACAGTAAGACTAAGCCCTTCCCCTTGTGTTAAGGATGGTCAAGACAATGGAGTATGAGAAATAGGATCTCAAAAACTAGCATTAAGGATAGCCTCTGTTCCTGCTCTTAGGAGTCCCACAAGTAGACCAAGTTACACAACTATCACATGCATGTACAAGGCCTAGTTTAGTCATATGCAGGCTCCGTGGTTGTTGGTTCAGACCCTGAGTTTGTATGAGCCAGGTTAATTATTTCTTTGGGTTTTCTTATGTGTCCTTGACCCCTCTGGCTTTTACAATTCTTCCTTTCTCTCATCAGCAGGATTCCCTGACTAGTTGAGGTAGCCCATTTAAACTTTTCTTAAAGTCTCTATCTACAATCTAGATTTCTACTGAGCACTGGCTGCATTTTGGTTTGTTTCTCTCTTTTTTTTTTTTTTATGAATTGAGTATGTTTCTTTTGCAAGGGCTGTCACATTTAAGCTGGATAATTTTTCAAGGATATAAGCTCACATAACAACACAGAGCCAACTATCAATCTTATTATTTAACTGTTCAACATCATAAAATCTGAATTACCTGCACCATTTTGAAATTTTATCCATTGATAAAGTGTATAAAGTTAAACTTCTTTTTCGTTTTACTCTCATCAATCTTGCGTTGACTTGTAGTTACATAGACAACACCCACATGAAAGATAAACCTAGATTAAATAGAATGTTTAGTTAGTGTCTCACACTTGAATTCAAACCAGGAAGTTCATATTCTGAAGTGTGACTCTCCCACTGTGAGTTTTGAAAGTTGCTAATGTACGTGGTATTTTTTTCCAGGAAAATGTCATCTTGTTTCATTTCATGTGTCACCATCAACTTAGAATCAGGATGGTACATGAAAAACAACAGTATGAAAAGGTCAAGCTCAAAGCTGTCCCTAGGTATTGCAGTGGCTTAGAGATTGTTACTGGTGTATTTGGAGCTGGTTACAGTGAGGATAAAGGGCCTGACTGGGAAAAGAAGCTAGGTAGTTATTATCTGGGGAACATACATGCATAGACAAACATTAATCTATTTTACTTTTCCTGATAACATTTTCGGGTCATGTAAAAGACACTATATAAGTACTTACTACTTATTACTCGTAGAAATTTTACTGTTTCCTTGTATTTTCATGAATTATCTGAAATATTTTTTGGATTACAGTAAAGCCTATCTCATCTATTGCAATTATTCTCCACCATACATAGAGTCTCACTACATAGCTCTGGCTCTGAAATTCACCCAGTAGACTTGGTTTAACTTAAACCCAGACATAAACCTGGTTCTCCCTTAGGAGTGTGGACATTAAAAGCATGTACCATAACACCATAGCACTTTTTTTTTTTTGCAAAACTTTTTTGAGAGGGAGAAATCACACATTCCAAAATTTAAAAATTTCATAAGAATTTATCAAGAGTATAAGAGGGGTTAAACAGTAAGAATAAGTTAGGAGGTTAACAGATATAAAGATTTTAGTTTGTCAGCATGTCTATGGACATTTAAAACTATGTCTGACCAAAATCTTTGTTTTCTATTTCCTCATTTACAAAGACATGTATGAAGAAATATAGTCATAGTATTCTTAGCTATAAAATCTTTAAAGAAAAATATTTATTAACAAGATACATTTGTGAATTGTGAACATTTGTGGTAGCATTTAATTCCTTTCCTGTCCAAAATTCAATCCACTGATTACTCTGATACACACACACACACACACACACACACACACACACACACACACGAGAGAGAGACAGAGAGAGAGAGAGAGAGGGAGAGAGAGAGAGAGAGAGAGAGAGAGAGAGAGAGAGAGAGAGAGATCTTTAGGAAAGGCAGCCCAGTTTTCCATCACAAACAAATGAGGAATAAACAGGAATAAACACCTTTTCAAGGCACAGTGGACTCTGACACATGCAGAGATGAGTGGACAGTTGGCTGCTGTTAAGACAAGTGTACCACTGGATACAAAGAAAGAAATTTGGTGTGGTGGTTTGAATGAGAATAATCTCTGTAGGTGGAGACTGCTTGTGTGTTCCTGCCCACCCAGACTGAAAATAATCACACAGAAACTATACTAATTGCAACACTGCTTGACCTATTAGCTTACGCTTCTTATTAACTAACTCTTACATCTTAAATTCTGTTATTCTATATATTACTACAAGGCTGTGACTTACCGGGTAAAGTTCTGACATATGTCTCCTTTGGCATCTCTCTGACTCTGCCTACTTTCTCCTTTATTTCTGCATTGAATTCCTACTTTGCTTTATTCTGCCCTGCTGTAGGCCAAAACAGCTTTGTTCACTACCCAATAGTCACAAAACACATTCATAGCATACAAAGGGGAATCCCATGTCAGGTCTCCATAGTTGGTTATGTTTGAATACTAGTTGGTAGAACTGATTGAGAATGTTGGAGATATGAGGCCTTATTGGAGGGGTTATGTCACTGAATGCAACTTGAAGCTTGAAAATCTTTATGTCATTCCCAGTATGCTTTCTGTTCCTTCCTTTTTGTGGATCCAGATGTGAGCTCTTAGTGACAGCTCCAATGGCCCACCTACTGGCCTACTCCCATAACCCTACCATGATAATCAAAACATAAGCTTCAAATAAATTCTTTCTTCTATGAGCAACTTTGACCATGGTACCTTATCACAATAGAAAAGTAAATAAGACTATAGGTATTCCCTGTTTTCCCATGACTAGGATGTCTGTCTAATGTTTCTCATTTGTCAAATGCTATTTTCCATATTTTCTTGTGGCCCGCCAAGTCTCGACCCGCGATGAAATGACGACCACCGACTCAGGATTCTTCTCTATCGCGCTTTATTGAAGTGCTCTTGGTTACAGGATCAGGATGGAAGTAGGGGGCGCCGAGCGGCGGCTGGGCGGCTGAATATATACCGGGAGCTGGGCGTGCCCGAATCGAAAGGCAACGGATTCACTCGGGATTGGTTGGACTAGTTGCTGGGCAGATAACAGGCGGCTGGCAACGGTTCAGCGCGCCAAAGGCACACTTGTTTACCAGGCAAGCGGCGCCATCCTGTAATGGCGGCAGCAAGTTGCCACATCTCCCCCTTCTTTATTAAACAATCAAAGGGCCTCCGATCATGACTGAGACTAGAGGGCACTTCCCTTAAGAAAAAATAAGTCCTCCGCTTTTGTCAAGGGGCAGGAGCTGATTCAGAGGAAACCTGCATGCAAAGAGCCATAGTCTCCTAGTGGCTTTACTAGTGCGTTCCCGGACGCAAGTCATTCGGGCGATAGTCATCCTCCCGGGTGCAATGGGCAGCGAGGCCCGCCGGGTGCAGAGGCATGACTTAAGCCCCTTTGAGCATAGAAAGCCAGGCTTGGGGGGGAGGCGCCTGCCTCAAGTGCAGCAAAAGCCCGCATGATTGCAACCTTTTCCCTCTGACGAGCCCGCATGACCTTGACGATAAGGAGCAACGCTACCAGCAACCCTGCACACATCAACATACCAAGCACGCCAACTCCGGCCCACTCCTTAATATAAGCAAAAGTGGCTACCATCCAATCCGAAAATTGTCCAATAGTAATAAATTCTGCCTTGGTGGCATTAAGGCTTAAAATTTTTAAGGTCAAATTTCTTTGCAATTGTTCAAAACCAATGCTCCAATCGCCCTTTAAAAATTTCGATAATGCCATGGATTCATTAAGGGAAGCATAATAAGGAGTCACACATAAATGCTCTTTGCGATATACACAGCTCATAGCTATAACATCAAACAATTTATAAACTTCTTCTTCTACTAAATCTACACGCTTATTGAGCAATAAAATTCCTGAGGCCAGATGTGCATTAATGGCTTCCTGCTGCATCAAGGCCTCTGAGGTTTTTTGGGTGACTTCATTAATTGTATTTACAGTTTGAACTTGATTAGCCATGGCCACTCCAGCCGCGACCGCTGCCGCAGCAGAGATAGCAATAGCAGTGACAATGGCAGCTGTAATACCAAAATCCCGTTTTGTGCGGAGAAGAGACATAACAGGAAAATCTTTTGGGTCTGCTTTTACCGGCAGCCATACCTGTGTGGGCATCTTTGCCAAAATAGCAGTTTTATGCTCAAAGGACCAGCATTGTGACAACAAACATGTGGTTACATTACAATCTAATCGTCTCCCTTCTGACAAATTGCTCAATATCCATATACGTGGGGGATCTACACAAACAGGATGTTTTCCTCTGGTAAAATTATCTATTTTGTTACTCTCAAAAATTTTTAGGCGGGAATTATTTAAATGGCCTGTATTATTAGACAGTACCCATCGCGAGCTATTAAATAGGGCAAACGGTGATAAATCAATCAAGCCTCCAGCAGCATTGGAATAAATCCAGGGCGATGTAAACAGCCTTTTTGGAAGGCCCTGTTTCTTGACCGGGAAATCTTTCCAAAGCCACCATCCTGGAATTTTTGATTTCGGACTATCTTGGCGTGGTATGCAAGTCACAAAGTTTGGCGGCCATTGAAACTCTAAATTGCCTCTGCAACGTGGCAGAGAGAGGGTATAATTATCTTTTGAACTATTCTGACTACTGCTGGGAAAAAAATGGAAAAGATAATGTCATATTTAGGGAATAAGTGGTAACATTTAGGCCAGAACAATTGCCTGAAGTACCAGAGCCAAAAGAAATACCATTAGTCACCTGTCCTAGTGCACTCAGAATGGAACTTATCATCCAGCTCTGTGATATTCCTTTGAGGGGATCTAGCCAGCTAACAACTTCCTTTCTATCTAATAGCAAGCAATCGGGAAGGGTGGCACTAGAATTATGACTAATGCATAGGGTTCCTGCCAAATCAAAGCTGGTCTGATTGTACATCTCTACTTTATCATCCACCTGTTTGCAGGGTAAATCAAACTGACATTGTTGTAGGAACAAAGTTGGTAAAATGGTGGAAACATTAGTAACTGGCATAGGGATGGGCCATGTACGTGCTACAGCCCAAAAATAATCATCTTGGCCATTAACAATCTGGCAAAGGGAAAGGAGGGCAAGCAGAATTATCACAATCTTCTGCGGGTTGATCTCTCTCTGGCGACTGAGTATCTTCTTTGGGCCCATCTTGGTCTCTCTTACTCAGGACAGCTCTGGTCAATCGTGACGGAACCCACACGGGATCTGGCCGTTCCTGCGGGAAAACACAAACAGCGCCCCTGGATCTCTGTATCACGGGATCCGGTCCATACCATTTGTTATCTATCACATCCTTCCATTTTACTTGCTCCGTGGAGCGCATGACATCAAGCGAGTGCCTATCAGCCGCTGAGCGGCCTTTCTCATCCAGAATCAAAAAATTTAAGGTAAAAAGAGCTGTGGACAAGCGGTCTTTAGGCGTAGCCAGGCCCTCTATTCCCCCTTTTTGTTTTTGAAGGAGTTCTTTAAGTGTGCGATTGGCACGTTCCACAATCCCTTGTCCTTGGGGGTTATACGGCAGCCCTGTGGTATGGGCCACATCCATGTTGGCACAGAAGCTTCTGAAGCCTTTGGCAATGTAGGCAGGGCCATTGTCTGTTTTCAAGGTGTGGGGTTTACCCCAGGCTGCCCAGGCTTCAAGGCAATGAGTTTTTACATTTTTTTACCCTTTCGCCTGACAAGGCGGAGGCATGTATGATGCCTGAACAGGTGTCAATAGAAACATGTACCCATTTTTGCTTTCCAAACTCTGGTACATGAGTGACATCCATTTGCCATAACATCAGCGGTTTTAATCCTCGAGGGTTGACCCCCACATGTGGAGGATGATGGAATGTTACACAGGTCTGGCAAGATTTTACAACATTTCTAGCTTGTTCTCTAGTAATGTGAAACCTAAGGCGCAGCGTTTCTGCCGGAACATGAAACCTTTTATGAAACAACTGAGCCTGAGAGATTGGGTCAAGTAAAATAGCGGCCAGTTGTGATCGGGTAAGCTGATCCACGTTTGCATTAGCTGCTGCAAGTGGTCCTGGTAGCCCTGAATGTGCTCTAATATGGCCAATATAAAATTGGCAATCCCTAGCAAGAATATATTGTCTTATTTGTTCAAAAATGGGGGCCACCATGCTCCCATCTTTAATATCAGAGATGGCTTCCAACTGTCTGACAGCATTGACAACATAACTAGAATCTGAAAGCAAATTAAATTTTTCATCTTGAAAGGCTTTAAAAACTTCCAATACAGTTAGGCACTCTGTAACTTGAGGGGTCCCAGGGCGGAATTGAAATTGAACGGGGTCTCTTCCCAAGACCTGATAGACTCCCAGTCCTGTTTTTGAACCATCAGTAAAAATGTGGAAGGCATCTGGTAACGGAACAGGTGATGTAATTATGGGGAAATATACAACATTATGGCACAAAAACTGTAACAATTTATCTTTTGGATAATGATTATCAATTACATGAGGGTAGGCCGTAACGAGCACAGCCCAATTATCCACTGTCCCTGCTAGTATCTCCATTTGATCTTTAGTATAAGGTGTTATCAATCTGTCAGGAAAACACCCAAAAGCCGAAATAGAAAACTTTATTCCTAGCATGGCAATGGCTGCAACAGCCTCGGGATAATAGGTTATTACCTTCTGACCCTGAGTATGGCTGTGCACCCACCAAATGGGGGCATCTTGCCAAAAGACCCCAGTGGGAGTCCCCTGGGTATGTAAAACACAAAACAATAATGGCTGAGAAGGATCATATCTAGAAACCTGTGCTTGTTGAATTGCCTTTTCCACAGCCTCTATGGCTTTACGGCCGTCGGTTGTCAACTCTCGGGGGGAATTTAGATCTGGGTTGCCTTCCAAAATAGCAAACAACGGTGCCAACTCTTGTCGCGAAAGTGGGAGATACCCACGTAACCAATTTATATCCCCCAACAGTTTCTGAAAATCATTTAAAGTTTTTAAACGATGTAGGCTTAATTTTAATTTCTGTGGCTTAACCTGTTGCTTATTCAATTTTGTTCCCAAAAACTCTACCATATCAGTTTTTTGTACCTTTTCAGGGGCAATCAATAATCCCTTTTCCCTCAAAGCAGCTTCCAGGGCTATTAGTGCCTGGTCGAGCATGGTCTTTTCTGGCCCTGTAATCAATATATCATCCATATAGTGAATGATACGCATTTTTGGAAAGCTGCGTCTGACTGGCTCGAGTGCTGCATCCACAAAGAGCTGACACATGGTGGGACTATTGGCCATGCCCTGTGGCAACACACGCCATTGATATCTCTTATCAGGTTCCTCGTGATTAACAGAAGGTATGGTGAAGGCAAAACGCTCCTTATCCCCCGGATGTAAGGGGATAGAGAAAAAACAGTCTAGGATATCTATAGCATAAGCTGGCCAGCCCTTAGGAAGCACTGAAAGCACGGGCAACCCCCTTTGTATGGGACCCATTACAGACATTTGCGCGTTAATGGCCCTCAGGTCATGTAAGAGGCGCCATTTTCCTGACTTCTTTTTTATAACAAAAATGGGAGCATTCCAGGGTGAGGTGGACGGTTCTATGTGCCCTAACTGTAACTGTTCTTTGACCAGCTGTTGTGCCGCATGGAGTTTCTCTGAGGATAGGGGCCACTGGGATATCCATACGGGCTTATCTGTCTTCCATGGAATCTTAACAGGGTCATCAGTGGCCCCTAGGAAAAACCCAATCCTTTTCTATCCTGCTTAATAGATGGGACTATTGGTTCAGCCCTACCCTGCAAATGATTTCCTAATCCTGCTCCTGGCACATATCCTTGTTGTACCATCATTTTCCGACTTGCTTCAGAATATTCATGTTCATTTGTTAAAACTAATCTTAATTGCCTTTGCACATCTCTGCCCCATAGATTTAAGGGCAGATCCAACACAAAAGGCTGAAATGATCCCCTTTGGTCTTCCATTGTCCACTGTAAAGTCTTTGCACTCATATCTGGTGTATTTTGGTATCCCAGCCCTTGTAATGTTTGCGTCGCCTTTTGAAGTGGCCAGTTCTTAGGCCAAAACTGACGACTCATGACACTACGGTCTGCCCCTGTATCTATTAGGCCTGAAAATTCTTTCCCTTCGATCTCCAGGACGCACATAGGGCGGTCATCCAACTCCAAGGAAAGGCAGGCCATATCTACTCCTGATGAGCCAAAACCTCCTTTTCCTCGGACTTTATCTTGGGCTGGGAACCGTGCATGTAAGGATGGCATCAAAATCATCTGAGCTATGCGGTCCCCTGGGGCAATAGATACAATCCCAAATGGGGAATGACACATCACTTTAATGGTTCCCTGATAGTCTGGATCAATAACTCCCGGGAGGACCAATAACCCTCTCATGGTGCTTGATGACCTACCAAGAATAACACCCACTGAATCTTTTGGGAGAGGTCCTTGTAAATCAGTCGGAATAGCCTGGATACCCATGCTTTGGGTTAAAACGAGCCCGGAGGTGGCACGGAGGTCCATCCCTGCGGAGCCTGTCGTGGCTCGCCGGGGTCCTTGGGAGGACTCAGACTCCCCTCCTGAATCGCCCCATATATTTTCGGGCCCTGGGGTCGAGGGCCCCCTTGCATGTTTTTTGACCCAGGGACATAGGGATTGTTTATTGGCTGTCCATTTATATCTTTCACAGATCTGCATTCATTTGCCCAATGTTTCCCTTTTTTGCACTTTGGGCAAGTACCTGGCTGCCTGACATTACTTGGCTGTTTGTTCATGGTCCCTTTGTTAGGACAATTACGTTTTAAATGACCTTGCTTGCCGCAGGCGAAACAACCTGTCGGTGTCCCCCTCTGCCTCGTAGCTGCCATCATGGCTCTTGCCAAACCTTCATTAGTCAATGGTCCACCAATCTCTCGGCAGGCTTTAAGCCATGCATCTAATCCCTTTCCTTTCCAGGGGTAATAGCTCTTTGGCATTCCTTGGTACATTGTTCATACACTAGTTGTTGCACTAGGGGCATTGCCTCTTGGGCTTCCCCAAAGATCTTTCCTGCTGCTTCAACCATCCTGGCTACAAAATCTGCAAAAGGTTCATTTGGGCCTTGTATGATTTTTGTAAGATTCCCCGGACACTTCCCCTCTCTTAGGAATCATTTTCCATGCTCTCTTATAAATTTCATTAATTTGTTGATAAACTTGAACCGGGTAAGCTGTCTGATTTGCCGCCCATTGACCTTGACCAAGAAGCATATCGGCATTCCAAGGTGCTGTGTTGGGCGTGCGAGCATTAACTCGCGCCTGTGCATGGGCAGCTTCAGCGACTATTGATCTGTAATCTAAATATTGCCCCGTGGAGAGACAAGCCCTAGCTATCTCCCACCAATCATTGGGCGTCAGGGCAGAATTTAATATTCTATCCAACAGAGTTAACGTATATTGGGCATTTGGTCCCCAAGTACGGGACGATTCAACCAAATCTTTTAGTTGTTTGTATGGAATTGGTTCATGGTATCTCTGCTGGTTTTGATCTTCAAAGACAGGATATGCGAGGGAGGTAATTGGTGTAAGCTCTGCCAAGTAACGCAATGTACCTTGGGCAAGCCTATGGGCCCCTTTTCCTGATCTCACACTCTCCGCCAAGCCGATACGGCCCTTCCCTGGATAAGGTGGCGGGGCTGATAGAGGGGGAGGCCCATACCTCTCCTCCTCATATCTTGCTGTTTCTTCCTCCAATTCCTCCTCTTCCCATTCTGCTAATCCCTCGTCCTCATCTGGTCCCTCCTCTTCACTTAAATCCATAGCGGCGAATTCCTCAAGGAACTCGTCGAGAGGTGGGTATAATGGCGCGGTAGGTCCGGGCGTCCCCTTGCTATTCACGCCTTTCTTTTCCTTTTCCTTAGTTCTATTACTAGGACTTTCCTTTTCCTTTTTTAAATTGCATACCTTTATTTTTTCTTTCAGTTTTTCTTCTCTATCCTCACAACCTTTTGCTGAGCTAGATTCGGATAGGCTATCCTGGTGTTCGGCTAGCATGCGCCTTCCTTTCCTGACCTGTTCCATATGTTTCCCATCTTTTAGACACGCAAATACTAATCTCCACAACGGAAACGTGCCAGCCTTAAGGCTACCTTCCTCTTTTGCTCGTCTAAGATCTCTTCCCAACTTCTCCCAACAGGGGACAGTCAAATCTCCCGACACGGCAAACCAAGCGGCTTGCGTATCAATGTCTCTTAGAAAGTTCTTTACTGTGCGGTCGGAGATTTTTAATCCTCGGTCTTTTAATAGTGCTTGTATGGGAGTGACGAAGTCGGGGAAACGCCCCTTGCTGCCGTTCGAGCCCATTATTGCTTAAGTTAATAGGGCTTTGGCTTGAAACACCAAGTTATCTACCCCGGATGTTACTTTCAGTTTCTCGCGCAGCAGCAAAGGCACTCTTCCCCGGGGCTATCGCAGCGCAGCCAAAGGCAGCAAAAATAGACGAGCACTCCAAGGATGATGACGGCTACACCAAACCAAATAGGATTGATTCCCCCAACTGCTAAACTCAGCATACCCGAGGATACTTACCCGACGTCGGCCACTTCGCGTGTAGAGTTCTGAATCCTCTTCGGCCCCCTACGGAGTCTACCGAAGATTCCCGGGTTTCGGCACCAGCTGTGGCCCGCCAAGTCTCGACCCGCGATGAAATGACGACCACCGACTCAGGATTCTTCTCTATCGCGCTTTATTGAAGTGCTCTTGGTTACAGGATCAGGATGGAAGTAGGGGGCGCCGAGCGGCGGCTGGGCGGCTGAATATATACCGGGAGCTGGGCGTGCCCGAATCGAAAGGCAACGGATTCACTCGGGATTGGTTGGACTAGTTGCTGGGCAGATAACAGGCGGCTGGCAACGGTTCAGCGCGCCAAAGGCACACTTGTTTACCAGGCAAGCGGCGCCATCCTGTAATGGCGGCAGCAAGTTGCCACATTTTCTTTCTGATCTGATAGTCTTATTGATAGACTCTCAGAAGGCAGAAATCAATACACTAGGGTGTGCTTCTTCCTGAAGGCTCAGAGATGAGCCTACCGTTACCTTCATCCAAGTTCATGGCTCTTTGAAATTCCCTTTCTGGTCACAGGGCTTTGGTCCTCATAGCCAGTTTGATACATATTGGTCTTGGAAGCTGCCCTTGTGTTGCCTCAGCTTTCCATATGGCCTCTCCTTGAAATGGCGAGTTTCTCTTTTGTTCTGCTTTTTCATGATTTCGGCTAGATAATGGTCTCTGTTTTTAAGGGTACACGAGTTGCTGCATGATAATCCATTCATCTAAACCCTTAATTAAAGCTATAAAGTAGGCCGGGCGGTGATGGCGCACACCTTTAATCCCAGCACTCACGAGGCAGAGGCAGGCGGATCTCTGGGAGTTTGAGGCCAGCCTGGTCTACAAGAGCTAGTTCCAGGACGGACACCAAAGCTACAGAGAACCGTGTCTCGAAAAACCAGAAAAAAAAAAAAAAAAGCTATAAAGTAATGTGGCAAAGTCACAAAGTCATAGTTTCTGGTTGTATTGACATTCTTCTCCATTAAATTAACAATATAGAGGAGAAAAAAATCTTTGTCAGAATATCTAGGCGGTATTGAGGCAGTAAACAGATATACTACTACTAAACATTAAAAGAGAGAAGTATGTAGATGTTAAACATACAGATATGAAAATGCCAACAAATTCCAAAAGCATACACAGACAAAATTAGAAAATAAGTATAAAAAAGTTTATGCTAGTTAACTTTTGTTAACCAAGGCTTTACCAAAGTACCCAATAGAAACAACTAAAATAGAACAGGTTTATTTTGTCTTAAAGTTTTGGAAAGTTTTTAGTGCATCAAAATCAGAGGTATGCATTGGCAGTACTCCCTCTTTGGTTGGTTATGAGGTGGGACCACAACACACTGAACAGGAAGCAGACTGTATCCAGAACCAGAAGCGGGTATAACCTTGAAGTACTTCCCCTACTGACCAATGTCAGCTAGTTAGACCCCATCTCCTAAAAGCCCCATTGCATCTCAAACAGTGATGTAAGCTAAGGAATCTTTAAAAACACGAGACTGTGGTGAGGTTTGCAGACTGAAACTGAAGCAAAATCATTGGATAAAAGAGTGATGTATAAACATTAATTTGTACTTCCGTGTGCTAAAAACAATCAAAAATAAAAGTTTAAAAAATCACAAAAGGCCGGGCGGTGGTGGCGCATGCCTTTAATCCCAGCACTCGGGAGGCAGAGGCAGGCGGATCTCTGTGAGTTCGAGGTCAGCCTGGTCTACATGAGCTAGTTCCAGGACAGGAACCAAAAAGCTACGGAGAAACCCTGTCTTGAAAAAATCCAAAAAAAAAAAAAAATCACAAAAGGGGTTGGAAAGATGGCTTAGAAGAAGTTAAGAGCACTGGCTGCTTTTCCAGAAGTCCTGAGTTCAATTCCCAGCAACCACATGGTGGCTCACAATCATCTATGATGAAATCTGGTGCCCTCTTTTGGTGTGTAGGCATACATGCAGGCAGAATGCTGTATACATTATAAATAAATAAATCTTTAACAAGTAATTGCAGGCAAATTCTGTTACTTTAGTTTGGAAAATAAATCAATATTCTAGATGGATCATTTTCTAAATACTAAATCATAGACACAAAACAACCTTGGACAAAATCTAGAAGAAATCCAAAAAAACAAAATAAACAGCAATAATAAAATTCACAAAATATTCTGCTGAAATTAACAAAATAAATATTATATCTTCATGAAAATGCAGATATTCAGTAATTGATAGTCATGTGAGTGCAATGGTTTAAATATTTGTCTTCCTAAAGTTTTCATATTTAAATTCATCCCACAAGATGGTCAAATTGGTGGGAATGTTAAGACATAAACAGAACCAATATACCTTTAAAAGATACTTCCAAGAGCTACCTTGTCCTTTGAGCACCCGATGACAGGTTTCCTAAAGGCTCCTTAGCATCTCAACAGTGATGACAGCATTACAGGAGATGGCACTGACAAGTCCATGATGCCAACACCTTTGTACTGGGTGTTCCAGCCTCCAGACCTGTGTGATGTGGAGGTTTGTTGTTTACCAGCTATTCAGTCAGTGAGACTGTAGCATAACAAGGGAAGCGATTAACACACATCATGTAGGCACTTAGAGGGCTACATCCTTAAGCTAAAGGTGTTGATGAGGAGACACACATCAAGCTCTGGAGCTGAGGGGAAGGTGTGAAATGGTTCATTGATAAAAGTGACACTGAAGTATGATGAGGAGATGAATTTTGGAAATGAATGTTTCTGTATAGAAATTGAAAACACATGTTTGAATGTATCGGGACTTTATAGCTTTGACAAAACTTGCAGGGAGATAGTTGTGATTATATGATCATACTTTTCCTTTCCTTACATATATGGCTTGCTATAAGATGTGTTTGTTGACAGCCTTAATCAAACATTTCACTTCCATGTAACAAAGTTCATTAGATTTCACATTTCTCTCTGATCCTCAATGCACCTCCTTAGATCATCTATGCAAATTCTGTTATAAATTCTGCTGACAGTTTTTGAATTATAGAGTTTAAATCACACAACAGAGTACACAGAAAACAAAGAAAGAAACAAAACCAAATGAATTAACACAATCATATGTTTTATTTAATCACAGAGAAGTCACTCCTATATTAACGACTTACAGGGATAGATTTGACTCTGGTGACATAGGTAGATAGAAATCATCCAGAGTGTTCTTTATGTCATACATTAACTGCAGTGCCTAAAAGGATTGACAAAGCTACTAGGAACAATTTTCGTTTCATTTTTTTGCTGCTACATATTGAAGGATTTATAAGCAATAAAAACTCATGTATAATATATTTTATAGGCTGGAAAATCCATTATTATGACACCAGCAGCAGGTCCTGTGTGAGGAAGGAGAACTTTGTCTGAGTCACAGAAAATACCTCCTTGCTTCATCCTCAATAGAGAAAAAACAGTTTGTACACAGTGAATGCCCAGGCCTACCCCCTGCATGCCCTGATCACAGAGCACTCTGTTTTAGGATGAGATGTCTCTCAAAACACTATGTCCAATGCTAGAATTCTGCTGAATGAGTTTCAACATTGAGTTTGGGGGGAATTCAGTGATATTTCATTTGTATTTTAATAAATAAAACCTGCCTGAAGACCAGAGTGCGAAAGAACACACTAGTCAGCCATTCAGGCCTGGCAGTGGTGGCACACACCTTAAATCCCAGGAGTCTAGAACAGACGGTGGTGGTGTACACCTTTAATCCCAGCACTGGAGAGCAATATAAGGTGAGATGAGGCAGGACTTGCTCTCTTAGAGTCTGAAGATTTCTTAGCTTTCTAGTGGCTTGGCTGCTTTGCTTTTCTGATCTTCAGGTGGAACCCGATTATCTGTCCCTGGGTGATTATTATTCATGCTACAGGGAACATTTAAATCTCAGAATCCCTGACCTGCTACAGAAAAACTTGGCATAAAAAAAAAAAAAACAAAAACAAAAACAAGAAACCTCGATATTGGTAGTATGTGCTGTAGTCTGCATGCTGTTTTGACCAGAAAACTCTTACATAAGGAAGCTACTAGACTTCCAGAAGCGGCCATTCTGAAACTTCCGTGCATCATTTTCTTTCAAATACTTTAATATTCTGTTTCTGTTCAGACTATAAGTTAGATGAATGACAAAAATTAAAATATAAAACTTGCCTATGGTTATAAATCTAAATTTGTCCATTTAAGGCTTGCAATTCATTGTGGTTCTGGTAACAAGATGCTGTGTGTCATTCCATGTTGTCACCTATCCAGAATAACGCCAGTGTGATTTAAGATTGTTATCTCTGGAATTCAAAAGTACTCCAGAGCCAGCCAAAACAAATTCAGCGTGGATGAAAAAGCTACGCTTGTTTTTAAAGACAGATAAATATCAATACGAAAACAACTGACATAATTGTCGAAGACCAATTAAAGGGGCTAGACAAACTGAGACATGTTGATACTGATGTCCCCAGCGAGGCAGAATGTGAATACAGCATGGCAGGAAGTTCCAACTCCATTTAATTGATCTTTGCCTTTGGCAAAATAACTGAGAATTTGGCCCAAGACAAAAGCTTAGACATCTGTGTACTAAAACTTCTCTGTACAAGTATTTGGCGTCATCTTTATTCAGTGTCAGAAAATTTTAGACTCAATCTTGCCATGAGTATTGAAGTTGAAAGCATGACAGAAAGAATCTTAAATAAGCGAGACAAAATTCATAACTGAAAAGCATGAACAATAACAATATTCTGTTATTCTAACGGTATTCTCTTATTCTTTATTCTTTCCTAGACCAACCAAATCAAATCTAAATTTCATCAACTACAAAAGTAACAAGAAAAAAATGGAAGATAAACACTATAGATTTAAATGAAGGTATCAAATAGAGCAGATGACATTCAGTGCCTTATAGATAAGGTATATGTTTCAAAAGAATTTTCTTATGGTGCTGAAGACTGTGGAGGAAGCGAATAATGTGAAGCTACAGAAGGCTTGAAATTGGCAGAAATTTCACCTAGGACCTTACTGCACATAATCAAAGCCGGCTTTGCGGGAATACAGATTTACCTTTTACAATGAGAGCTCTCAGCACACCTGAAATCAGAAGGAAAATGAGAATAGAAGGTCACCCTATGTACTTCTCAACGTCCTCACTCCGTTCAGCCTTCCTTTTTGCTCAGCCAAGTCACAGAGAAACATGTTTGGCTCAGAAAATTATGGAGTTCAGGTATAAAACACAGCAGAAAGCACAGTAACCAATATTCTTGGTAAAAGACATGAAATTACCACATCAACACTAAACTGAAAAGTCAGCAGAATCATTAATATCCAAACTACTCAGAAATAGAGCCATGACTTAGAGGGAGTAAGTGTAAACTGATAAAAAGATGGGAAGACAACAGTGCCCTTATTTTCAGCAGAATAGTCATTTGTGTATTAAAAAAATGAACAAAATCATTTTGTTATTGATTACTATTGAATAACTTTACTTATCTTTAAAATTTGTCTTTGTTACTTGACTCAGTTTCACTGTGCAAGAAAGGGTGTCCTCAAACTTGATATTCTTTTATCTCAGTCTCTGGAATGTTATGATTACAGAAATAATTTTTATTATATTTATATATCCATAAAGCTATAAGTTAAGTTCCATGTTATCTCTATCTCTGCACATAGAAATGATGGACTTCTCATAACTTAGCAAGAATATTTTTATTTTTTTATGAGTGCTTTAAGATATGATAAATAAAAGTTCCATTTATTATATATAACTCTATTTTTATATAATTATGTATAAATGGATGATTACATTAAGGTAATTAATATGCATATCATGATACTTTATTTTTGGCAAGAGAATTTAAAATTACTTTCTTAAAAATTTTTATTATATTATCATTTTTATTGTTTTTAATGCACTATATATCTTTCTCTGTTCCTCTACCTTCCTTTCCTTTCCTCATCTACCCTCTCCCATGACCCCCATGCTCCCAATTTACTCAGAAGATCTTGTTTTTTTCTCCTTCGTATGTGGACCCATGTTTATCTCTCTTAGGGTCCTCTTTGTGGTCTAGGTTTTCTGAGGTTGTGGATTGTAGGCTGGCTTTTCTTTGCTTTATATCTAAAAGTCACTTATAAGTTAGTGCTTGTTATATTTGTCTTTCTGGGTCTGGGTTATCTTGCTCAATATGATGTTTTCTAGATCCATACATTTGCTTGAAATTTTCAATATGTCATTAGGATAGTACTCCATTGTGTAAATGTACCACATTTCCCTTATCCATTCTTTGGTTGAGGGGCATCTAGGCTAGTTCTATGTTCTGTCTATTACAAATAATGCTACAATGAACATAGTTGAGCACATGTCCTTGTGATATAAATGAGATTACTTTGGGTATATACCCAATAGTGATATTGCTGATTCTTGAGGTAGATTGTTTCTCATTTTCTGAGAAATCACCATACTGATTTCCAAAGTTGCTAAACAAGTCTGCACTTTTACCAGCAATGGAGGATTGTTCCCCTTACCCACATCCTCTCCAGCATAAGTTGTTATCAGTGTTCTTGATCTTGGCCATTCTAAAAGGTGTAAGGTAGAATCTCAGAGTTCTTTTGATTTGTGTTTCTCTGCTAAAAATGTTGAGTATTTCCTTCTATGTCTTTCAGTCATTTGAGATTCATTTGTTGAGAGTTCTCTGTTTAGGTCTGTACCCCAATTTTTAATGGATTATTTGTTCTTTTGATATTGTTTCTTGAGTTCGTTGTGTATTTTGAAAATCTACCTTCGGTCAGATGTGGGGTTGATGAAAATCTTTTCTCATTCCGTAGGATGCCATTTTGTCCTATTTACAATGTCCTTTACCTTAAAGAGACTTTGTAATTTCAAGAGACTCCATTTACTAATTGCTGATCTTAGTGTCTGTACTACTGGTGTTCTATTTGGGAAGTTGTCTCCTGTGCTAATGTGTTCAAGGCTATTTTCCACTTTCTATTTAATAAGGTTCAAACCCTCATTCAGTAACTGATGAAAACATATGCACAAACCCACAGTCAGCCATTGGAAATAGTTCAGGGAACTAGGACTGGGACTACCAAATGACGGCCCACCCTTTAGGACTGTGTGGTATAACTGTAATACGCTTTACACTCAAAAAAAAAAAACCTTTAATTTTCTTGAAAACCTAAAAAGGTATCAATATTGTGAATTTCATATTTCAGTTTTCCAAATTCTACAAAATGTTACACATCCAGCTGTGATATTTCACTGAATTGAATACCCTTTCAGCAGGTTGTGGTGTTTGGTTGTTTAAAGAACATTTCCTTATACTTTCTTTGGCTTGTTGCTACGTGATGGAAAAGTCTTTTTTAGAGCCTTTGCTGCTGACATGATTTTTATGAAATTCAAAGGCCTTTAGTACATTTCCAATAAATAATTGATCTATTTCTGCATTACCTTGAGCTAGAGGACCAGGCAGAGTCATATGGGATCAGATATGTGTTATGTGTATGGGAATATTTCTATTCCTGATTGTGTATTATAAATGAATAAATAATTCTCTGTTGTTCAATAGTCTTACCCTTTTCTCTGAACCAGGTACTCCATTGTAATTGTAGACCAGGCTCTAAAACACCTTTAAGCATGTCTATCCAGTCTTTAGGGATAATTCTGTTGCAAACTGACCACAAATATAATATTTGTTCACAAAAGGTGAATGCATGCCATATGAGATTATTGCTTCCTTTAATCTCCTTAAATTTAACTTTGGCACAGGAGTACATTCAGTTCTTATAGAGCCTCTATCACGTGACAATTCCTGTAAGGTTACTGGATATATTAATGTTGGTTATTTGAAAACCTTAGGCTGTTCCTGTCTAACCTTGTAATGCAATGCTTAAATTGGTACTTTATTAAATTTCTCTGTCTACTTTTGATTATCTGTATTCTTTTTTTTTTAATTTATTTATTTATTTAAGATTTCTGTCTTTTCCCCACCGCAGCCTCCCATTTCCCTCCCCCTCCCCCAGCCAAGTCCCCCTCCCTCGTCAGCCCAAAGAGCTATCAGGGTTCCCTGCCCTGTGGGAAGTCCATGGACCACCCACCTCATCCAGGTCCAGTAAGGTGAGCATCCAAACTGCCTAGGCTCCCACAAAGCAATACGTGCAGTAGGATCAAAAACCCATTGCCTTTGTTCTTGAGATCTCAGTAGTCCTCATTGTCTCTATGTTTTTTCCCCAAGACGGTTTTATCCCAGGCTTTTTCAAACCCAGGTCAGCTGGCCTTGGTGAGTTCCTGGTAGAAAATCCCCATTGTCTCCGTGTGTGGGTGCACCCCCTCGCGTTCCTGAGTTCCTTGCTCGTGCTCACTCTCTTTCGTCTCCTGATTTGGACCTTGAGATTACTGTCCGGTGCTCCAATGTGGGTCTCTGTCTCTGTCTCCTTTCATCGCCTGATGAAGGTTGATATTCAGGAGGATGCCTTTATGTTTTTCTTTGGGTGCTCCTTCTTATTTAGCTTCTCTAAGATCACGTATTAGAGGCTCATTGGCCTTTGTTTATGTCTAGAAACCAAATATGAGTGAGTACATCCCATGTTCCTCTTTTTGGGTCTGGCTTACCTCACTCAGGATCGTGTTCTCTATTTCCATCCATTTGCCTGCAAACTTCAGGAAGTCCTTGTTTTTTATTGCTGAGTAGTACTCTAATATGTATATATTCCATACTTTCTTCATCCATTCTTCAATTGAAGGGCATCTAGGTTGTTTCCATGTTCTGGCTATTACAAACAGTGCTGCTATGAACATAGTAGAGCATATACTTTTGTTGTATGATAAGGCCTCTCTTGGGTATATTCCCAAGAGTGGTATTGCTGGATCCAGGGGTAGGTTGATCCCAAATTTCCTGAGAAACCTCCACACTGCTTTCCAAAGTGGTTGCACAAGTTTGCATTCCCACCAGCAATGGATGAGTGTACCCCTTTCTCCACACCCTCTCCAGCAAAGGCTATCATTGGTGTTTTTTATTTTCGCCATTCTGACAGGTGTAAGATGGTATCTTAAAGTTGTCTTGATTTGCATTTCCCTGATCGCTAAGGAAGTTGAGCATGACCTTAGGTGTCTTTTGGCCATTTGAACTTCTTCTGTTGAGAGATCTCTGTTCAGCTCAGTGCCCCATTTTATAAATGGGTTGATTAGCCTTTTACGGTCTAGTTTCTTGAGTTCTTTATATATTTTGGAGATCAGACCTTTGTCAGTTGCGGGGTTGGTGAAGATCTTCTCCCAGTCAGTGGGTTGCCTTTCTGTCTTAGCAACAGTGTCCTTTGCTTTACAGAAGCTTCTCAGTCTCAGTAGGTCCCATTTATTCAATGAGTCCCTTACTGTTTGTGCTGCTGGGGTTATACGTAGGAAGTGGTCTCCTGTGCCCAGTTGTTGTAGAGTACTTCCCACTTTCTCCTCTATCAGGTTCAGCGTGTTCGGACTGATATTTAGGTCTTTAATCCACTTGGACTTGAGTTTTGTGCATGGTGATAGATATGGATCTATTTTCATTCTTCTACAGATTGACTTCCAGTTTTGCCAGCACAATTTGTTGAAGATGCTCTCTTTTTTCCATTGTATACTTTTAGCTCCTTTATCGAAAATCAGGTGTTCATAGGTTTGTGGGTTAAAGTCAGGGTCTTCTATTCGATTCCATTGGTCGACTTCTCTGTTTTTATGCCAATACCAAGCTGATTTCAATACTGTAGCTCTGTAATAGAGTTTGAAGTCAGGGATGGTAATGCCTCCAGACGATCCTTTATTGTATAAGATTGTTTTGGCTATCCTGGGTTTTTTGTTTTTCCATATAAAGTTGATTATTGTCTTCTCCAGCTCTGTGAAGAATTTTGATGGTATTTTGATGGGGATTGCATTGAATCTGTAGATTGCTTTTGGTAGAATTGCCATTTTTACTATGTTGATCCTCCCAATCCAAGAGCAAGGGAGATCCTTCCATTTTCTGGTGTCATCTTCAATTTCTTTCTTCAAAGACTTAAAGTTCTTGTCAAATAGATCTTTCACTTCCTTGGTTAGGGTTACCCCTAGATATTTTATGCTATTTGTGGCTATCGTGAAAGGTGATGCTTCTCTGATTTCCCTCTCTGCTTCCTTATCCTTAGTGTATAGGAAGGCCACTGACTTTTTGGAGTTGATCTTGTATCCTGCCACATTACTAAAGGCGTTTATCAGATGTAGGAGTTCTTGGATAGAGTTTTTGGGGTCGCTTATGTATACTATCATATCATCTGCAAATAACGAAAGCTTAACTTCTTCCTTTCCAATACGAATCCCCTTGATCCTCTTATGTTGTCTAATTGCAATTGCTAGAACTTCAAGCACTATATTGAAGAGGAATGGAGAGAGTGGACATCCTTGTCTTGTTCCTGATTTTAGGCAAATGACTTTTTATGAATTTGTACCCCAGAAGTTGGGCATCAGATGTAGCATGGCTAATCCAGAGACAGATATCAAATATAGTTGAGTAAATGAATGAACACCCTAAGAAGCCATTTTTATAAGTCTTTCACTTGCTTTGTTAATTATTCCAAGAATATATATATTTGAATTTTTTCAGAAAGTTTTCTCTTTAGCTTTGAAACCTGTTCTGGAACTAGTTTTTGTAGACAAGGCTTGTCTTGAACTCACAAAGATCCACTGGTGTAGGAGGTCCTTCTGTATTTGTGTTGCTTGCATTGGTTGAATAAAAAAACTGCCTTGACCTAGTTGATAGGGCAGTTCTCAGGTTGGTGGGAAAGAAATAACAGAATTTTGGGAAGAAGGACAGACAGGCAGATGCCATGATTCTCCTGCCCGAGATGGACGCTGGTAAGCCACAGTCAAGTTGTGATACACATGAATGGAGATGGGTGAAACTAATATGTGAGAGTTAGCCAATAAGAGGCTAGAACTAATGGGTCAGGCAGTAATTTAATTAATATAATTTCTGTATGGTTATTTTGGGGGTTAAGCTAGCCTGGCGGCAGGATGTAGCCTGCTCCTCTTACTACAGTCTGCCTATCTCTGCCTCCTGAATACTTGGATTAAAGGTATGAACCATCTATGGCATCCCCCTTGGCCCCAAAACCTCCAGTAAACAATCATTTAGGGAATTTGAGCATCATTCTTTCTAAACTACTTCCTGTTGTTCGAAGTATAATTGGGGGTTTTCACAGTAACTTTTAGAGGTGTCTGGGTCCATCAAACCACACTGATCTAAAGAAATCCACAAGTCCTCATCTTCTGTGGAAACAAAAACAGAGCCTCTTTTCCAAAGCAACAAATCCTTAGAACTGTATTTTAAAGTCAAGATACCTTTCTTAGCAGTCCCCCAAATCAAATGTCTTTCTCCAGTTAAAAAAAAAAAGAAAGAAAAGAAAACACAATAACATACATAATACAGATTCTCTATGCACATTCCATCTTTTTTGAGGCCTTCAATTCACCTTCCTGCCTCCTCTTTATTACTTTCCTGCTGGCTAGTCTTCTGGACAGCATTCCTCAGAGTGCCCCTAGTTCCCAATCTCAGTGGTGCCTTCTGTTGTGGTGCTCTATCACCTCAAACTGCTTTCTGAGGAGCATCTGGGGATGACAAAACACATACAGATATATACCCATCTTCAATTCACCCTCACCATTCCTGAGGGTGATCTCAAGAATCTCAGGAATGCCCACTTTACTGTGTTACAGGACAGCTTATATAGGCTTCCTTAACTGATTGCCACACCCCAGCTCCTGGGATTTTGAGCTGCAAACCCACCAGAAACTACTCCTGCCATCAGGAACTGATGAGGGCCTTGAGATCAGAGCAGCTGCAAGCACAAAAACAAGCTGCTCACTCCAGCAGTAAGGGGTCTTAGAAAATTCAGGGTCTGATGGTCTGCAGTTCCCAACAGCACACTAGTTAATTTCTGTGTTTAAAAATAAATTGAAATATAAATAAGTTAAATATAAGGCTGAGAAGATGATATCAGTAGATAAATGTACTTTCTTCCCAGCCTAATGTTCTAAATTCCATCCTAGGGATTAATACTGCAGAAGTAGAGAACGCCTCTGACCTACGTATGTGCAGTTTAGCACACACACTAACTAAAATCTAACAAAAATAAATTAAAAAAAAGTCACAGGAGTGTTGGCAAAGATATGATTCATTCATTTGTTTTATCCAAACCTCTTGTTCTTAATATCTTCTCTAACCAAAAAATTGAAACTCTGGGGTGGAAAGACAGTTCAGAGGTGAAGAACACTTATTGTCCTTGAATAGGACCAGGTTTAGTTTCCACACCTTCATGATGCCTAACAACTGTAACTCTAGTTTGAATACTTCTAATGTCCTTTTTTTTAACCTCCATGGGTAACAAGCATGCATCTCATGTGCACATATTTATTCAAGCTGAAATGTGTACAATTGTGATAAAATTAAAAGGAGGTTCTGTTCTCCTAACAAAAACAATTTACTCTGAAGTTATGGTAATCACCATATCTTCTTGAAAAAGTGTTAGAACTGTATTGGTGATGTGAGTCTAAATTAGATTTTTAGACCTTTATGAATTTTATTTATCCTTGGAATTGTAGTTAGAAAACGGCAGTCAAGTTTTTGTGTGCAATATGTACTTTCCTTTAAAAACAAAATGTGATGATTTGAATGTTCAGCTTCTTTGAAACTACCTTATAGTAATATAGTTATAGTTATGACTTCTGAATATAAAAAAATCTATAAGTGAATCATAAGATTCTAGGATTTCCCAGCTAGGCTTCAGAATTCCTATATGACCACTCTAGGAAACATTGAGTTAAAACTCATGAGCCTGTTTCTGTTACTCAGATTCTTAATGACAAACTCCCTAAAATATCACTGAAGATTAAAACTTATGAGACAGACAGATTTTTCTCTATTGTTGTGTCATATTTTAGAAGTGTCAAATTGCAAAAATATCTGTCTTCTTTGAACCTCCCAGAGCCTCATCCACACAGTGATGGCAATGCCAACTGTAAGATGGGGCTATTTACATATCAAAACAGCAGTTTTCATTATTTTTGTTAGTTTTACTGTTGTCATTGTGCCATAATCACCATTAATTTTGAATCGTGAGACATGCCCCCTCCTTTTCCCTCTAAGAATGTTCCTTACTTTGCCCTCTTCAGGCTCTCCTGATTTGTCAAGGAAATAGAAAGGCTGGTGGAGATTGAGTGCACACTTTGCCATTCCTTCTGGTCACTGCTGCAAGTGAACAGCAAAATAAAGTCTTCTGTGATTAAATGAGATGCTACACAAATCCCACACTGTCTGTCCTTCAGGACTCAGACTTGATCTTTCTATGTGCTACTGGTTACCTATTAGGCATTCTCACCCATCAAAGACATATGCCTTCAGCTGCTCTGCTACGAAGTCTACATCATTTTAAAGCACCATTAGCATTTCTTATAAGAAACCTTTTTTTTTTTTTTTGGTTTTTCGAGACAGGGTTCTTTATCATTTAGTATTTCTACTTTTTTAAAATTTTTCTAATCCTGTGTTATAAATCTAAGATTTGGACAGTCATAATTTGGACAATCAAAATAGAACTCAGATTTCAAATAAATGCATTAAAATATAAGAAATCTGATTTTGGCATTAAAAGTAATTGATGTTTTAATGGAAAGAAATCACAAATTTGGAAGTTAATAAAATTAATGAAGTAAAAAGTAAGATGTAAATGTAAAAAATTGTATTCTTCTCCCATCTTGGCTGGCCTGGTTACCCCTTACACACCCTGCTGCTTCCTATCAACCAGTTGCTAAGGCTACCTCTCTGAGCCCAGGTGTATTTTATTTAATTAAGTAAACGTAACACGTCTTTACATAGTTACCAAATGTAGCACAGACGAATATAACACATCTTTGCACCATTTCAAAGGTACGGGAAACAAATGTAACACATCTTCACATAATTAAAGAAATAGTCCACAGCATAAACAAATGTAACACATGTTCGCCCATTAAAATAATACTCAGCAACACTTTTCTGGATTGTCTTATTTCATTATCCTCTAGAACATTTATTTTACTTTACTAAGAAGTTGCTACTAAGGGCCAGCACACAGCAATAAGAACTTCCTAATCCATCAAAATGTCCTAGATGAGGGTCAAGGCTTGGCAGCTCAGGTTCACGTCACTCAGGTTGTCAGCAAGATATCCAGATACTAAATGCATACTTGCTGTTGTGTTTATCAGCTGCAATGTATCTCGAAGTGTTCCCAGGTCTATGATAACAAGTTCATCATAGATCCCCTGATTATAACACTTCAGTTTCCTACATCAAGAAGTGATTGTGACTACCCAGATGTTAAGGGAGTAGAGACAGCACTCATGTCAAAACACTCATTTGTTTTAACAGTAGTTTTAACAGTCTGGGTTCTTTATTAGGAAGATAAATTTATGCCGATTTAACCTAACAGTCAAAACTACAGAAGTTTTCTTTTTTATTTCTGTTTTTCTCATAAATTGACAGAATATAAAGTGTTTGCTTTTAGAAAATAAATGACAAATTAGAGGAAATCAGGTCTATATATAGGACAAACTGAATAACTTTTTAATTAACTGCCTTTAGACTACAGAGAAATAGCATTTTTAAAGATGTCATCAACTTGAAGTTGCAAATAACGACCAGGACATCACAGAAAGTTGATTAAGACACACACACATCAGAAAGATCCCTAATGGAGAATCTACCTGCTACAAATGCATGCCCATACTCTGATGGCAATGTAGCTATTCCTGTGACTTTTGCATTTTTTATGATATGTCAATTTTTCAGTATGAGAATATAAAGTAGTAAAATTACTTGTATTTTGATTTTGGAAACATGGCCTCACTAAGTGTTATTATATAACACAGGACAGACCTTGGCAGGTTTAGGGTGGGTTAGAAACAGACATGGAAAGGCTGAGAACACATTATTGTATTAGTCCAGGTAGCTTCCCCAATAATCACAGTCTCATATTGAAAACCTGGGGAATTCCTGGAGTGCATACTGAAAAGCCAGAGATGCTGAGTTGTGATGAGAGGGAATAGTGGTGGATGAAGTGACAGGAACAATCAATAGGTATACTCATCAGCAAAAAGTTAACGCAAGCCGACAAAGCAAATGGCTTAGTCAAATAATATAGCATAACTTAAATAGGACCATACACATGCAACCACACTTAGCTACTAAATTTATCTCAGTTGATAATATAGTACATGGTAAAGAAATAGAAAACACAAAATCTACTTAATGAGGGTAAACATCCCTTTAAAATTTAACAAAAACACTCTTGGAAATTATAATCATTGCTTCTGTAAGAGGTGATACAACTTTATGTACATATGTTATGTATAACTACTAAACATTCTGTCTCCCCCACTTCCAGCAAACAAATCTACCAAGTCTAGTTCTTATATGGAAGAGTGACCCACACCTTCATCCCTAAAGGGTCAGGACATTTGTATTCCAGGCTGAATTGCTTTGCTGTTGACCTTATTCCTAGGACATGTCAACTTGAAAGGAGTCCTAATGGTTCTACTCTATTGCAGACAAACCCTTTCTTGCCTCCATTGTGGAGTATCAATCACAATCCCTTTGTCAGCTTGGATCAATCATCCATACCAACACTGTAACTCCTTGCTAACTTGTTGGCTCAAGGGCATCAGGAGGTTGAAGTGGCTAGGAAATAACTTCTGCTTCAGTATAACATTTTTGGTACCTCCTGATTGAAGAACTACCCACCCTGAAACCAGGATTTAAAGACAGACCATGATGTTACAGAAGCAGAAATCAAAGATTTTGCTAGTGATTCACTAGAAGTGATGGTAAGTAACACTATTTTCTTTTTTTTAATTTTTTTTTTTTTTTTTTGGTTTTTCAAGACAGGGTTTCTCTGTGGTTTTGGAGCCTGTCCTGGAACTAGCTCTTGTAGACCAGGCTGGTCTCGAACTCACAGAGATCCGCCTGCCTCTGCCTCCCGAGTGCTGGGATTAAAGGCGTGCGCCACCACCGCCCGGCCTAAGTAACACTATTTTCATTTCTATTCTTTAATTCTAGGAACTTTGAACCCTCGTCATGGGAAGAATAGTACCATATATTAGATGCAGGTTTAAAGAACACACTCTTTCTAGATAAGACAGCTTTCTGGAGAATCCTGCCTCAACAATCAAAGACATTAACAATTAGTTGACAATATAACTACGTTATCCCTGTCATCTATAAAATTAGCTGCTTCAAGATTGTGGACACCACAGCAACCCAGAGAATTCTGCCAGCATGGGGTCTTCTGCTATTCTTGAGTTGTAAAGTGTTGTGGGGTATTTGCACACTGTGTGATGGTGTATGGATGTGACTGGTGTAATAAAGAGCTGAATGGCCAATAGCTAGGCAGGAGGGATAAGCAGTACATCTTCACAGAGACAGGAGGTTTCAGGAGGAATCTAGCCTAACAAGAGAGAAACTCAGGGAGGCACAGAGAAGAAGCACGAGCTAGAAGATGGAAGAGAAGTAACACCATATGCTGGAATGTAGATGGATATAAGTGGGTTAATTTAAGTTATAAATGCTAATTAGAATCAAGCCTAAGCTATAGCTGAACTTTCATAATTAAATTCATAATTAATAATTCTCCATGTCATTATTCAGGAGCTGGCTGGCAGGATCAAAAAAACTCACTACAGTAAAGTGAAATTCTTGGTCCAAAGCTGTGTATATTACTGTGATCATACAGAAGACATTGTATGGATGACAGCCTTGATAGAAGCTCAACGTGTAAAAATGGCAGATCCACAGCTAGCTTAACATGTACTCCTATAAGGAAAAAGCTGCTTTTCAAATGAAGTCCAAAGTAGTTGGGGTCTTACTGATGCTGGTGAATAATGGGGGCAGTAGAGGAACCGTCAACAACTAGAGAGCCCTCACCAGCAAGAAGCAGAGCAGACAGGAGAAAATGAATGCTTTTTCATGAGACCTTTTCACACGAGGGCAGACTTCAGGTTTCACCTACACTGGAGAAGGACCTTTTCACTTCCATTAATCTGTCCTGGGAATCTTCTCACAGATTCAACTTGAGAATCTCCTACTTCATTCCAGAAACAATCAAGTTGACAGTCACGACAGCAATCACATGGTTCAAACAAGGACCCATTAGGGAATGAAAGTCTGAAAGGGAAAGATTATGCCAGAATGAGAGACAGGATTTAGGAATATAACAATCAGTCCCATCCAAAAGATTTAGGAATCAATCCAGCTTCTTAGAGGCATAATGTCCTTAGCCATAGAGTAGTAATACAAATCTTATGAGTTCTGAAATAGGTGTTTTCAATATCACATCATTCTCTTAAAAAATATACGACATGTCTTCATCTCAGTTTTTCTACCTATAAAACGAATACTCAAACAATATAAACAGTGAGAGAGAGCACAGAGACGTGTGCTGCACGGCGTAGTTTTTGGTTTTGCAAATGGTGGAAAGGAAACGCTGCTGTTGTGGGGTAGAATGATGTATGAACGGGCATCGCGGTAGGTAGGATGATAATGTCCAGGTCTTCTCTATGCTCATCAGTTTTCTGTCAGGTTCATCAATCAATTTCTGAGACCTTCTGAAATATTCATTTATAATTGTGACTTGTTTCAGTTTTGATGATTTGTGGTTTGAAGATCTGTTGGACAAATGCATATTTAGGTGTGTTCTGTTTTCTAGATGAATTATATTGTTTTGGTGAATCAAATATTTCAGTGCTGTGAGACATCACATTTGTCTTTGGAATAGTTATCTGTTGTCTGTGACATTATATATCTTGTTTATAGTGCATTTTACTCTAATCTTTTCTCCCTTCCTGGTTTTAGTTTTTATGCTTATATTCTTTAAACTTGATTTTTGATAAGAAGTGTTTAGTTGAGTCATACAGTTTTAGCCACCCAACACTGGAGGTGTTTTCATATCTTATGCAATTGTTTATTTGAGCATGACAGCCTCAAAACTGTGGGTTTGGGGATGGAGTTTAATTATGTAGCCAGTCTGTTAGAACTCACCCAGGAGGTATCAATCTCTCAACCACACTGATATAGCTCCCCAAGTGTTGAGATGAGAGGGATACATCACCATACCCAGAGTCATGTCTTAAAGATTGCTTAAGGGTTTAAAAAATTATTTCATTTGTCCAATTTGCGGTTAAAGTAGCAATAACATATTCAAGGTTCTCCTTTAAATTTCCAATAAACATTATGTTTATTTGAGACAGGGTTTTTCTCTGTGGCCCTGACGGTTATGGAGCTCACATTGTAGACCAGTTTGACCTTGACCTTATATCTGACTCTGCCTTGTGAGGACTGGAAGTTATGGTGTGCTTGACTATACCCAGTTCCAATAAGCTTCTTTAAATAAATACATTCAACTTCAGTAAAATTATCCTACTTCATGTATACAATTTATAATATGTACACTGTTTTCTTCCCATATATATAAGTTATTTTTTAAATCTTATATTACATTGTCATATTCCCTTTAAATAAATATAACTTTTATAAGAGAAAATATTTCATTGGTTTATTTCAAATGTGCAGGCATAATGACAATGACTGGAGGATGCTGGAAGGATGGCACCATGAAATTATCATTCAGTTCATTACTACATGTTATGTGGTTAAGCACCAGGAACTGTAGAGGGAACATTGTGTGTCTTGACTTGTCCATCTTATTGTAGGAACCTGTTAAAATCCTCTTTGTAGTAAAGAAACTTAATTTTGAGCACAAAACCATGATTCTGTCATGGTCAACACCTGTCTAAGATATAAAACCCTTATCTTTGCTGAAAATGTATATCTTCCATCAATTCTTAATCAAAATATAATCACAGTTAAGTACCCAGCTACTTCTTAAATTTGACCTTGGAGCTGAAATGGTTGTAAGGAATATACAGTTAGTAAACAACAATGTGACTTTCCTTTGAACAGCATCATAGGAACTACACTGCACTAGCAAAGGCATTGTGGGGCGAGGGGGGGGGCACATCTTCAAATGCAATGGTTGTAGGGTCCTGCAACATGAGTGTGTAAGGGGACACAGTGACAACATAATCACGGGTTAAGGTTGGTGCAATACAAGAAGAAATTTGCACAGTAAATTGGCTACAAGTGATGATAAATCAGGACCCTTCCAGTCTCCAGCCTTTTTCTTAAAAATTCAAAACTCAAACTTAATCCTGTTGAGATTAAAACCATGATTGGGGGGAATCAGGAGAAATGAGGAAATTACAAATTCTATACTCCTTCATAAATCTATCATTTACATAATTGGATGTACTGCAAAGATGTAAGTTTTAATGAGGTAACACTTCCTTTAACCTAAAGATTGTCTTACACTTTTCTTGTAGCTGTGCATCAAGACTTTCTGCTTTACTTTTAAAAATTATGCTTATTGTGTGATATATTTGCTTTAGAATTTTACCTATTGTATCTTCTATGACTTTATGCTATTCAATGTTATTCTTATATGTCACTTTGTATATTTTGACTCTTACTTATTATGCTTATTGTTAATAAAATTAATTTCTTATAAGGAACATTTACTTTTTTGGTCAAATATGAACTGGTCTGTCTTTTAATTATGATATTTAAGTCCCTTCCCTTAATGAAATTTCTGGCATGGTTGGGTTTAAATACCTTAAGTAATTAAATTTTTATTTGTACTGCACTAGTTTTTCCTTTCCGTCTGCTTCTGCCTTCTTCTTGCTACAAGTTTGATAATTCAATAATATTAACACAGAAACTGACTAAAGAAAACTTTGTTAATTTGAGGGTTTATAATATGAAGCTTTAATTTATCACTATCTTCACTCATGTAAATGCTGTTTCTTCATGAATGAAGCAAGAATATTAACACTATTTTCCTTCCAATGTTTTCCTTCCATTAAGGTTTTATTGTTGTCAGAAATCTGTCTTCAGAATATAAGAAACCTCACAATACACTATTTTCTCTTCAATTAGTTATATATGAAAGATTTAAAATGAATCCATTTATATATGCAGCTCCTCACTCCTGTGTAGGGATTTTATCTGGCTTTACTTTGGATTTTGTTGAGAAATATTAGCATGTACCTTAGTCAGGGTTCTCTAGAGGGACCAATTTGGTAAGACTAGAATGGATACACATTATAATGAGATCTCTTAGATTGACACAGTAGGGTTTAGGTAATCCTATAATGATTGTCTTCACAGTGGGAAAGCTGAAAAACTCAAAGCTGCCCAATCAAACAGCTGGTGATTCTGTAGTCCCAGTCTGATGTGAAAGCCCTGGGGAGACTGGACTTCAGTTCATGTTAGATCTCTGAGAAGCTATATCCCGATATAAATAAAAGAATACAGCAGACAACAGGGTGGATGAACTTGATAGGGAGGTACAAGACAATAAAGCAAACTCAAGGTTTCCACTGAACATTTTTTTCCATGACTGTCACAGTAAGGTGCCACCCTGCACTTATGTGGCAAGTCTTCCCACTTCAAATAAACTGGTTATCTTTTGGTATCTTCTCAGTGTAGTCAAAGTGATGCCCAAGTTAGTAGTACCACTATAGCATGTTTCTAGCATAACATGAATTTTTTCAACTATATTTTTTCTAAAAATATTATTTTGCTTTGCTTGTAGGGAAAATTTAGTACATTAGAATCTTCTCTATAGATGGATATTTACTCTTCTTTTAAACATCTTAGAGATTTTCTCCAATGCCTTTTGTTTTCAATGTTTTAAATAGAGAATCCTATCTCCATACTTATATTTACTACTGCATATAAAATGACTGATTTACTAAATGCTGTTCAGGTTTTGTTTCATCAGTAGTAGGGGATCTGACTATGATGTAATTTTTTGAGCTTAGTTTCATGATAATTACTATAATTTTATATTTTTTCTTTATTTGTACAATATTGAGTTGCTATATATAGTTTTCTCATTTCACTTTTCTAAGATTCCAGTTCATATATATGAACACACACACATGTATATGATAACTTAAAACATATCTGAATCAGCATTTTTGGAGACTTAAATTTTGTATGGTTACTGCTGCTGTGTTTTCAGTTCTCAACCAGTTCTAGTATTTAGATTATCCAAATATTAGATAGATAGCATGGACTTCATAGCAACCATTGCTGCTTGACAAATTCCCAGCATTTTGACATTGCAGATCACACTTCCCCGGCATCTTTTTACTTTCATTTTTAAGGATTATCGCTATTAATGCATTTCCCCTTGAGAAATTTTGTGCTTGCTTTGGTTAAGGATGAAAATGTATACAATGGTAGCCTCATTAAACAAAATAATTCTTTGAAAAACAATAACCCACCAGCTGGCTGCACAATAGGAATCCTTTTGTGGCCTCCTAAATACACCAAGAGCAGGAAAGTTAGAGACTTACTAGACATGCGCGTGATCCCAAGGATGAAAAAATGCCTAAAATTCAGAGGCAGAGCCTGAGGCCATTAAGGCCAATAGTTCAGTCAATGAGAATAGAGAAATCAGAGTGGAAAAGTAGAATAGGAAAAGAGCAAGGCATCGGGACCTTTGAGGGGAACAGGCCCATACAGTAAGACTAAAATAAAAAGAGGCACAATTAGGGAGCAGCTCAGTGCTTATCCCCTTGAGGAATAAAAACTGCTCTTAAATTGTATTGGAGTGTTTAGTTCCAGAAGTCCTTTTCCCAAGGTAAGACTTTTGGATAACCCCCCCCCCATTCCCTCTGGATCTTGAAGAAGAGTAGGAAGCTACTCTTCTTATCTCTGACCCTTCATTAGCATATGACTGATGTCTGTTGTTAAAGTCACTGCTAGATTGGTCAAGTCCTGCTGTTTAATCACATCCCAGCTCTCTCTCTCTCACACACACCACACACACACACACACACACACACACACACACACACACACACACATCTCTCATTTAACCCTGTGTGCAAATATAGAGTAGAAAAGATGTATTCTTTTTTCAATAAACGCTGCTGTCCGACAGCTATTCTGACTCTCCCTTCCCACTCCTCCCATCCCCATCTTCATCCCAACACCCTCCACGTACTCTACACATCCTCTCTAGGACATGAACATCCTCTGAAACTGGTATTCAACACACAGATATACTAGATAATCTAATATTTAGATTATCAGACTTACCCAGTACATTTTCCTTCTTTGTGCCATTTTAAACTTGAGTGTTTTTATTTCAATCTTTTTAATATTTTCATTTTACATATTTTATGTTGTTAAGACATATCTGGAGCACTAGAGCTAGCTTAGTTCAACTATTAAATATGATTCTAGGACTCCACTGAACATTTCATTTGTTCAACAATGTTTCTGTCTTTAGGTCTATTAAATGTCTTCTGGTGCTGGTGGGACCTGAGATAAGTGTTTGTGATAGCTTCTTGGTAATTTGTTTTCTTTTGTTTTTTGCCAGATTTGATCCTTTCTGTGTGTGATTCAGTGTTTGGTCCAAGAGATGAGAGACATTTTTTCCCCTCCATTGCTTCTGCTTAACAAGAACATTCCCAGTAAAATGACCAAGAATTTCACTCTACAAGAATTAGTATCTATCCAGCCCTCATTTTGAATTTTTTGATTTTTTTATTGAAAAAAATTTTGCCTCCTCCCCACCTCCCACTTGAAAAAAATGCGAAATGAAAAAAAAAAAGAATTAGTGTCTATCAGAATCCTGTGTTAATGAAAGGAATCAAAGAGCATATGAGGTTTGCTTTACTCCTTTGGACACCAGGGCCTGATATCATCCTGGGAATAGAGGAAAAGATATTAAACAAACAAACAAACAAACACACACACACACACACACACAAACTGTGCTGAAAAAAAATTGTGATTTTATTTTATGTCTTATCAAGGATACATTTTGGTCTCATGGTTTCTCATTGATATCAAACAAAATAACAATAACTATATTTTACTTTATCTAAAAGTGAAATAAAAGTTTAATAAAATAAAATTCAGAAGGCCCTCTTTATCCCTAAGTCATTTCATAGGAATTATCATTGATCAAGTAGTTTGCAATTTATATAACTTCTGTGTGATTATCTTGGGTCTAGGTGGCTGGGAAATGAAGAAGCATTCTCCGCCTATGGGGGTGGGAAGGGGGCATCCTCCAGCAGCACAGGGCTCTGAACGGAATCCATGGCACCAGTGCAAACAAAAATGCTTCCTATCTGGGGGATGAGGAAAGACATTTACACACTCTCTTGATGGTTTCCTTTTTGATTCACCAGCTTTTTCTGATAGGCTGACTGAGGAACTGGCTGTGGAACAGCCATACAAAAGTGTGTTAATGGATTGTTATACAGACTGTTTCTTCATACCAAGGTCCTCATCCTTAATTTGGATGTTTTAATGCGGGGAGGAATGTCACGTGCTTCCATGAATCTAGTCCTTCATTAGGCATTGTGTGTAATACACAGTAATACAAGAGGCCCATATGTGTCTGAGGTGTTCATGACCAAAGCCATTGTGTTGTGGTAGGTCACAAGGCCCCTCACCAAGTCAATCATTGTTTTCCACAAGGATTCTTCAAGGTTAAGGTACTTCTAAAACATATCTGCTTATTCTAATCTCTAGCCTATATGTGATTTTGCTGAATTCCTATAGAGTGCAAGTAACATGTTTTTCATCTCCCTTACATGATTAAAAACAAAGCCACATAGTCTCCCAATATCCCATATTTTTACTTACATTACTTATATCTATGCAAATTATTGCAGATTAACAGAATGTGAGCAGACAGAAAGCATCTCTTCATAGCCTACTTCCCTGCTGGCAAACTGCACACAGCAGCTACCAAGAAAGAATCAATCATTATACTGACTATCTAGGAAGTTAATCTTACTAGGAATCGTAGAGGAATCACAAACCTAAACTTTTCTACATAAAAAGCAATCAGTTGACTGGACTTTCAATCCTCAGGATGCATACCCATCTATCATTAGTTTGTTCTATCAGGAAATTGAGGGTAGGGACAAGTACAAGAAATTAATATCTTTTAAGCATTAAGAGAATTAGGGCCAGGCTGACTTGAAGAGAATTCATTGGTTCTCTTTAATCATTAACCTGAACTGTGATCTTAAACAGCTTTTAGGCATAACTTATAGACCTTAGCTGTGTAACATATTCTTATGTATATTTTATTTGTTAAAGCTCTGTATAAGCTAACATTATTATCAATTAGAGGGTACACTGAGGAAGAAAGTCATCTTCATAATTATCCACAACTATAAATGCCCAGTAGAATGGGATGTTTTCATGAGATAAACACATTACCTTACAGGCAGTGGGGGATCTCCCCACCCAATTCAACTCACGAGATATCAGAGAAGGATAACAACAGCAAACATGTAAAGGATGAGACAGAAAAAACAGATATTGCAGGGTTTGTGATCTTGTGAGGCAGGGAGGTTTTCCAAGAATTATCCATGGGAGGGGGTGCCTCCTGGTGGGCTGACACCCTGCACTTCGATCGCCGCCTGCTTCTCCTCTGCCCTGGCCATTCAAACTTATAAATGCTCTGCCTTAGCTTGGCTTCTTTCTAGCCAGCTTTCCTTAACTTAAATTATCCCACGTACCTTTTGCCTCTGGCCTTTTACCTTGGTTGATTTAGGTCAGAGTAAACCAAGTGCAGTGAAATTCAAGGGAAAATAGATGGTTCAAGGAGATACTCTGTGTAATCAACTGACTATAATTAGATAAGGAGAATGCAGCTCAAGTCATCAATGAATGGCTAAAGACTGTGAATGGATGAACCTCTTCCCAGTCACAGATTGCAAGCAGCTTTGCATCCTAGTGTAGATGTCTATTGGCCCGGAATAGGTCTGGTTTAAGTCTAGGTGATGAATATAAAAGGAAAAGGCCAGAGCCCTGGCCAGCTAATTCTGCTTGCTAAAGAAAGAGACATATATCACTGGTACTTACTCTTAGTTTGTAAGGATCTCAATATTTATCTCAGACTAGCTTTAAGCTTCCTGGGTAGCTCAGAATAGACACTGACTATCTTCAATCACCTTCCTTCTAAGTGTTATTGTTACAAGCACGTATCATGATTCCCAGTTGTCGATCTGTTTTCCCTGTTATTTGATGATTTAATTTAGATTGCTTTGTTATAGGTATATATTTTAGAAGGTTTCCACTCTATTCAATACATACTATCCCACAAATGACCCTTAATTTTAGCTGTCTTTTGTCCATATTCATGGGAGACACTCAAAATAAGGGTATCCTGCCATGGACCCATAGGGAAATTATGCCTCTTTTTTTTTTACAGTATCTATAGCACAATTATTTTTTACAGTTTGCAAAGTACTCAGTTGTGATTTGAACTCAGTAATATTATAATAATGGATTAAAGACTGTTAAAATACTCCATTTTAAATATCCTAAAGTTAGCTTGCAAGAAATCTGACAAAATTCCGAGAATATTAAGACCTTACAATTAATTAATTATTTTGACTGAAGTAAATTAAAGAAAAATGGCCAATTTTCCAAACACTTTACAATTTTACTATTGGTAAAAAATATTTTTGGCGGGATATTTTGGTAAATACCCCGATTCCAGTACTAGGGAGAAAGTGTGAGGTAGATCTGTGGAAGACTGAGGTCATATTGATGTGTTAACAAACTCCAGACCTTTAAGGTCTACATAGTAAGAACCACTCTCAACTAATCACCAATGAAGTACGAAAAACCAAATAAATAATAAAGATTAGTAATGAATTGGTCAAGATGGATCAAGCCCTTTTCATATGTTGACAGCAAACTAATGCAGCAATTTATAAGAATAAAAAACTTAAAAATAAGTTTGGAAGTTGCTTTAAGCAGAATACAATATTCACATAATAAAATAATGCCTAAACTACTACTAGCTTTTTGATAAGTATGATTAAAGTTATAAATATCAATTATGAATAATGATAGGCTCACAGGAGTATTCATCATGAACAAGTGATAGCTGAAAATACCATATTCTTATAGAACTGAGTACTCACTGAACATCAACATATTGAAAGACTGTGTATCCAGTTAAATGCTTTTTGAAGAACTTGTAGCTTTCCAATATTATATGTACATCTTGGATATCTGCTGTGGCACAATGGTCTTGTACCCTGTAATGATTTGGCACTTGTACTGGTTTATTAAAATGCTGATTGGTCAGTAGCCTGTCAGGAAGTATAGGTGGGGTGACCAGAACAGGAGAATTCTGGAAAGAGGAAAGACTCAGTCTGTTGTCTTCACTCAGACACAGAAGAAGCAATATGTGAATGCCTCACTGATAAAAGTACCAAGCCATGTGGCTAATACAGACAAGCATTATGGATTAATGTAAGTTATAAGAGTTAATAAAGCCGGGCAGTGGTGGCACACGCTTTTAATCCCAGCACTGGGGAGGCAGAAGCAGGCAAATCTCTGTGAGTTCAAGGCCAGCCTGGTCTACAAGAGCTAGTTCCAGGACAGGCTCCAAAGCTACAGAGAAACCCTGTCTCAGAAAAAAAAAAAAAGAGTTAATAAAAAACTGGAGCTAATAGACCAACCAGTTTATAATTAATATAAGCCTTTGTGTGTTTCTTTGGGACTGAAAAGCTGTGGACCAGGTGAAACAGAAACCTCTGCCAACAATGTATGTAAGAGTGTGTGTGTATATGTAAAAGCTTAGAACAGAAAGCAAAGAAAACTGAGTGATCAGAGAAATTGTGAGCAAGATTTTCTGTACAGTCAATAATATTTTCTGTCTTTTTTAGGTAAGTATGAGATATATACAAGGATAGCTTACATTCAAAATTACTTAAAAGAACCTTAGTTTCCCCCACCTCCCACCCAAGTAACTATTTACAGGGCTCCAATTTACTCAGATATTTTTTGTTTGAAAAATATTAAATAGCGCATGCAAAAAAATTTAGAACAAACATCTTAACCATTGTTGTTTGAGGATTTGCCAGTTTGAACAAGCAGAAATAATCTTAATCAAGGGTATGCAGAATTTTGCTCAACTTGTAATTACATAAAAAATGAAATGAATCAATTTGATGTAGCCCCTATTGCTAGTAATTACTGTGTGAATATACTATATTCTAAGAAAAGAAGTATTAGGCATAACAGCAATTGACTATGCTTCCTTGAAATTCACATACAAGTTTTTTTTTTTCTTTTTTTTTTATTGGAAAAAAAGAAAGAAATTTCAGCCTCCTCCCCACCTCCCATTTCCCTCCCACTCCTCCCTCTCCTCCTCCCCTCCCCCCACTCCTCCCCTCCCTCTCCAGCCTGAAGAGCAGTCAGGGTTCCCTGCCCTGTGGAAAGTCCAAAGTCCTCCCCCCTCAATCCTGGTCTAGGAAGGTGAACATCCAAACTGGGTAGGCTCCCACAAAGCCAGAACATGAAGCAGGATCAAAACCCGGTGCCATGGTCCTTGGCTTCTCAGCAGCCCTCATTGTCCGCCAAATTTAGAGAGTCCGGTTTTATCCCATGCTTTTTCAGTCACAGTCCAGCTGGCCTTGGTGAGCTCCCAAAGAATCAGCCCCACTGTCTCCACGGGTGGGCGCACCCCTTGTGGTCCTGACTTCTTTGCTCATATTCTCTCTCCTTCTGCTCCTCATTGGGACATTGGGAGCTCAGTCCGGTGCTCCAGTGTGGGTCTCTGTCTCTATCTCCATGCATAGCCAGATGAAGTTTCTATGGTGATATGCAAGATATTCATCAGTATGTCTATAGGATAGAGTCATTTCAGGTTCCCTATCCTCAGCTGCCCCAGGAACTAACTGGGGACATCACCCTGGGCACCTGGGAGCCCCTCTAGATCCAAGTCTCTTGCCAACCCTAAGATGGCTCCCTTAATTAAGATGTGTGCTTCTCTGCTCCCCTACCCAACCTTCCTTTATCCCAATCATCCCGTTTCCCCAAGTTCCCCCCACCCTCCCCTTCTCACATTTCTCTCCCTTTCTCCCCTTACCCCCCCTCCCATCACACCCCCAAGATCCCAGTTTTTTGCTAGGCAATCTAGTCTACTTCCCATAACCAGGAGGATAGCTATATGTTTTTCTTTGGGTTCACCTTCCTATTTAGTTTCTTTAGGATATCAAATTATAGACTCACTGACCTTTATTTATTTCTAGAAACCAATTATGAGTGAGTACATCCCATGTTCATCCTTTTGGGTCTGGGTTACCTCACTCAGGATAGTGTTTTCTATTTCCATCCATTTGCATGCAAAATTCGCAAAGTCATTGTTTTTTCCCGCTGAGTAGTATTCTAATGTGTATATATTCCATACTTTCTTCATCCATTCTTCCATTGAAGGGCATCTAGGTTGTTTCCAGGTTCTGGCTATTACAAATAATGCTGCTATGAACATAGTTGAACAAATGTCCTTCTCATATGATTGGGCATCTCGTGGGTATATTCCCAAGAGTGGCATTGCTGGGTCCATGGGTAGGTTGATCCCAATTTTCCTGAGAAACCGCCACACTGCTTTCCAAAGTGGTTGCACAAGTTTGCATTCCCACCAGCAATGGATGAGGGTACCCCTTTCTCCACAGCCTCTCCAGCAAAGGCTATCATTGGTGTTATTGATTTTAGCCATTCTGACAGGTGTAAGATGATATCTCAATGTTGTTTTGATTTGCATTTCCCTGATCGCTAAGGAGGCTGAGCATGACCTTCAACAAATGGTGCTGGTACAACTGGATGTCAACCTGTAGAAGAATGAAAATAGACCCATACCTATCACCATGCACAAAACTCAAGTCCAAATGGATCAAAGACTTCAATATCAATCTGAACACACTGAACCTGATAGAAGAGAAAGTGGGAAGTACCCTACAACAGATGGGCACGGGCAATCGCTTCCTAGGTATAACCCCAGCAGCACAGTCAGTAAGGGCAACATTGAAGAAATGGGACCTACTGAAACTGAGAAGCTTCTGTAAAGCAAAAGACACTGTCACTAAGACAAAAAGGCAACCCACTGACTGGGAAAAGATCTTCACCAACCCTGCAACAGACAAAGGTCTGATCTCCAAAATATATAAAGAACTCAAGAAACTAGACTTTAAAATGCTAATTAACCCAATTAAAAAATGGGGCACTGAGCTGACGAGAGAATTCTCAACAGAAGAAGTTCAAATGGCCAAAAGGCACATACAAGTTTTGAGTAAGCAAATTTGTAAGGTTTTCTGAATTTCCAATTTGTTAAGAGTCTTAATTCCAACAGCAGGGGGCGTTAAACATTTGCAAATGTATTAAAAACAGAATACCAGATTTAACCTCTTTGAGGATAATGAATTGAGTTTTTACCTGAAATTCTTGTGGCAGCAATAAAAAAATCTGAGCCACATAAACAAACACTTAAAAGATGCCTGGAATGGCATACTCTAATGAATCTAAACAGGAATTAAAAAAAAAGACTTATAATGACATAATTTTTGCAATGTTCTGTATAAATGAACCTTGAATTGTATTAATTACTGGATCCCACTACAAATGCAAGCTTACTTTTGACATTTATATCAAATACTCATAAATACCAGTCTTGCAGTATCCAATCATTTTTCTCCTGAGAAACTTAATGGAGTACAATTTTATTAAATCAATGAAGGGTAAAGCACCTGAACTGAAGAATGTGTTCTTTGTTATCCACCATGTTGGAACAGACATAAATAGTTTGTCTTGGAGATGCTGCTCATGAACATTTCCTTTGTTTGGAAATGTAAAAGGTAAGACTAGATATCAAAGTAACTACAATTTCCAGGAAATAGTTAACAACAAACAAATGGGTTATCTGTATTTTTCCTCTTGCATTGTCTTTTCCCAAAATAATGAGTTACAGAATGTTGGGTGTAATATACCAGATTGTTGTTCCTGTGTTTACTTTATGAGCCTTCAAAACAAGAGAAAAAAGAGTCAGAAAAGGGCCATTGAAAGCATCACTTTCAAGAAGAGAATAAATGATTTATTTATTGCAAGTGAAGAATTGAAACCAAGGTCACTGTTATCAAAGCAACCTTTAATAAAGATATTAAGACATACAGAGATTAAAAAGGGTGACCTATACTTACACCTTACTCTGTGCTTCTCAGATATTTGTAAAACTGTTCTACAGCCTTCTGAACAACACAGAAATATACAATAAACAACCAACATAAAAAACAGAAATGGGGGCTGGAGAGATGGCTCAGAGGTTAAGAGCACTGGCTGCTCTTCCAGAGGTCCTGAGTTTAATTCCCAGCAACCACATGGTGGCTCACAATCATCTATGATGAAATCTGGTGCCCTCTTCTGGTGTGAAGGCATACATGCAGGCAGAATGCTGTATACATAACAAATAAATAAATCTTAAAAAAACAGAAATGACAGCATCAAACAGAACAAAACCCCACCGAAGATCAGATATGCGAAAGAGAAAACAGACTGGCCCTCTGACTGACAGATGTACTTACGCATAATTAAATTGTAGGAAAGAGAACTTGATAACGTTGTATTGCTGTTTCCCCCAAATACACAGAATTGTTCTTGTAGAATTGGACACAGTTTAGTATAGAGGCTTATAGATGGAAAGCCTAAAATATATATACAGAGGAATACAATACAATTAGGAGAAGCTCACAGAAGATGTAGAGATTCAAGTATATATGATGGTGCTCTTTAATATAGTGTCTAAAAAAGCTGGGTTATGGGAATAATTCAATGATGATAGAACAACATCAACAAGAACAATAAAACAAATACTGTTATCAATTATGTGCTGGAATCAAATATTCTGTGTTGGATGCCATGGCCCTCCACAAAACTACTTGATTATGGGCCGTCGTATCCTCAACATACATACAAGGCAACCAAGATTTTAAGTTCACAGAGCAAAAGATATTCTGTGAATATCTATGTATTCTAGTTTTATAATCTGATCTCAGCTTTGGAACATAGGTAAAAAATACTTACACAATAAGTGGATCAACCAACTTCCTTTTTGTCAGTTCCCTACATCTCTGCCTCAGAACTTGTAGATATGCTTAGTGAGTTAAATCAATGTTTTATACAATAGCAAACAAGGTTGTTATTATTATGTTAGCATGGTTGAAAATTTCTCTGCCCATCATATAGTCCTACTACATAGCCTGCCCTGAGCCAGATAGCGCCATGTTGCACTAAATACTGTGAGCAAGACAGAAAAGTGTTCTTTTAGCTCTTCCCTCAAGCAACTTGCAATTTAATCAAGGTGAAGTCACCTTAAGGCTGATTTTTTTTTTTTTAGAATAATGTAACAGAAAGAGTGATTCAGTTTGGGGAATAAGAGAAAACGGGACAAGTTTCATTTCACCACTCTCTATGAGTTCTGAATTTTCAAATCAATAATTATTTTTTAAAGCATTGAAGTCCAGTTCCAGCAGGTGTGTTTCAAGTGCTATATTTTGAAGGGAAATAAAAATTTCCATATGTGCACAGATGTGGGCATCTGGTGCACTTTGGATGCTTTAGCTGGTGAAAGTTACTTATAAAACAGAGCATGGGGCAAAATGCTCTTGGGGCATATTAAATTTGGTTGATCCATTATCCTCTTGAAGAAACTGTTTAGGGAAAAACTAAAAAAAACACTTTTGGGAGAAGGGAAGATATTTGGGACTTATGTTTAGAGCAGTCTCCACACTTAATGCCTTTAAACAAGTGACTTCCTCACCTATGGGTGTTAACTTAGGGTTCCTGTTGCTGTGATAAAACACCATGAATAAATCAACTTGGAAATGAAAGGATTGATTTCATCTTACACTTCCAGTTAATAGTACAACCTTGAGGGAAGACAGGGTTCGAAATTAAGCAGGCAGGAATCTTCAGGCAGAAGCTACAACAGAAGTCAAAAAAGCTTCCTCACAGTTCCCTGGACTACTTGCTCAGAGGTGATGCTATACAAAGCATCACTGGGCCCTACAACATCAATAAAAGCAAAAAACTCAGGATTGTCAAAACAATCCTGTTCAATAAAGGAACTTTTGGAGGCATCACAAGCTCTAACTTTAAACTCTACTACAGAGATACAGTACCAAAAATAACCTGATATTGGCATAAAAACAGACAGGAGGTCCAATGGAATTGAATCAAAGACCTGGATATCAATCAATCCACACACCTGATTTTTGACAATGAAACAAAAAAAAATGTAAAATGAAAAAAAAAGAATTTTCAACAAATTCAACAAAGTGAGGCATAACTAGTTATCAACATGTAGAACAATGAAAATTGATCCATATCTATCACCATATCTATATGTGCAAAACTCAAGTAGAAATGGATAAAAGACTTCAACATAAAACCAACCACACTGAACCTCATAGAAGAGAAAGTGGGAAGTACACTTGAACACATTGGCACAAGAGACTGTTTCCTAAATATAGCCCCAGTAGCACAGTGAAAATAACAATGGGACCTCTTGAATCTGAGAAGCTTCTGTGAAGCAAAGAACATGGTCTGCAAGACAAAATGGGCAGCCTACAAAATGGGAAAAGATCTTCACCAATCCCACATCGGACAGAGGGCTGCTCTCCAAAATACACAAAAAAACTCAAGAAACCGCTAATCAAAAGAACAAATAATCCAATTTAAAAATAGGGTACACAGGACTTATACTACTGCTTGTACTTGCTTTTAAAGTACTTATTCTCTTTGGATGGATACCTTCCTCAGCCTAGATATAGTAGGGAGGGCATTGAACCTTCCCCAAAACAATCATGCCTTACTCTTGTAGCATAACACCAGCTCTATGAGCTATGCACTATGGTATGGATTGCAGGTTGGGCAAGGGGCTGAAGATTGAAACACACACACACAGAGACATCGATAATGCCAAGAATGCCCCCCAAATGCCCTCTTTATTGTGTTCCAGGGCAGCTTATATAGTTTCTCCTTAACTAATGGCCACACTAACTCTCAGCTGCAAGCCCACCAGAAACCACTCACCTGTCATCAGGAACTCCTGAGGGTCTTATTCTCAGAGCATCTACAAAACAAGTTGTTTGCTCAGAGCAGCTGCAAGCATAGGAAAACAAGTTGTTTACTCCAGCAAGCAGTGGGTCACAGGGGTTTACAGCTCCCCTATTGAAGGGATGCTTGGTTTAATCATAGGTCAGATCTCCACCTCTGTACAAGATATTTAAGTGGTTCCAGGGGGTAACTGATCCTGACTTCATGGGAGAGAATAAAATTATTATACAATCCCCCACAAAAACGGTTCATATTCATGCAGGGCAGTGCATAGCATAGCTACTGCTGTTTCCTTATCAGATCACAGGAAGTGCAGTTTCTGAATCTTCAAGGGGAGCTGCTGATTTTGGTTCAAATGATATGGCTTTCTGGCTTCAGAAAATAAAGGATTCTAGACTGTCTAAAACTCTTAAAGTCCAAAAAAAGAGAGAGAGAGAGAGAGAGAGAGAGAGAGAGATACTTGGTTTGCTGGACACTGGTGCAGACATTTCCTGCATTTCAGGAAAGGATTAACCAAAATCTTGGTGTCACTCCCTCCTCTGTGATAGGGCTAGGTCAGGCAAATATTGTTGCTTGGAGTTAAGAAATATTGAATGGTCTGATGGAGAAAACTCTGAGACCTTTCACCCATATGTCATCCCTGTGCTACCTTATGGGGTAGAGACTTACTAGGATAGATACTACTTTCTTCAAATGACATTGTACCTGCACAAATGTTACAGATGAAGTTTAATCATAAAAAGAGCTTGGGAAAACATGCCAAAGACAAAACTTAGCCCATTATTCCAAAGGTTAAAAATTATAGTTATTGTCTGAGACACCAAAGTATATCATAGATGCCACTGTTCCTCTAATTGCTGATCCATTACTTGAAAGTCTGATGCTACCATCTGGATTAAACACTGGTCTTTAACTGCAGACAAGATTGGAGAAGTTATTTATTTTATGTTAGAGAAACTTCAAAGGAGTCAAATTAACCCCTCCACCAGCCTCTGGAACAGCCCAGTATTTGTTATAAAAAAAATCAGGCAAGTGGAGATTGTTACAGGATCTTAGAAATTTAAATAAAAGTATGGAGTCTATGAGGGCATTGCAACCTTGTCTCCCATCTGCAGTGGGCTTCCACAAAAATTCTAATATCATTGTAATAGAAGTGTAAGATTGTTTCTTTACCATAGTTTTTAACCCCAGATACTGTCAGCAATTTGTTCTTAGTAGACCTTCATCTAATTTCCAGAGATCTTATCAACAATATAAATGGAAAACCTTGCCACAAGACAGTATAATGAGCCCAACCTTGTGTCAAACATGTTTGTAGATCCAGCCCTCTCATAATTTTGTAAAAAGTACTATGATGTATACCTTATTCACTATATAGATGACATATTAATTTCTCATGCTGGTATAACCTATTTTCAAGAGGTACTACAATTTCCTATCCAACAATAAATGTTATGTGGGCATCAGGTGTCCCCTGGGGGGGAAAAATCTAATTTCAGCCATCTTTTTCTTATGTGGGGCATAATATCCATGCAGATTTCCAAAATCAGATACTGTGCATTTGTTTCCCAGATACCCAGACCTGAATAATCACACAAAAACTATATTAATTACCAACGAGTCAAGCATAATTCTAGTTAGTTCTTATATCTTAAATTAACCCATTTATATTAATTTGTGTATCACCATGGAAGTTAACACCCAAAGGAAAAAAAAATTCCTTGACTCTTATTGAAGAGAAACCTAATTCTCAAAGGCTCTGTCCTGTAGATTACAATAAACCATGAAATCTTGTTACAGTTTCTACTGAGTATACACTCACTGTTTGTGGCAGTCAGAGCCACTAGAATGGTTGCATTTACCTATGCCTCATAAAAAAAAATTGTTATTGCTTATACCTCTCTGGTTTCTTCCTTACTGGGGAAAAAAGAACAGAACATTGTAATTGAAATCAGGGTTAAGAAAGAAGATTAGAACTAAGAAATTATAGACAGTTAGGACAAGAAGTTAGACTAGAGTACAAGGAAGAGGGACCAATAAAGAGACATACTGAGGAAAAATCGCCCATCAATAAATTGTTTTCCCTTAGTCATTTTTATTTGCTGGCAGTAGTGCTATATGCTGGGTCTTGATGGTGTCTGAAGACCTGGAAATCTGAAGGATCCTGCTTACTTGGCACTGAGTAGTCAGGGAACTTGCTAAGTAGATATACAAGCCTATCTAGGAAGAAGAGGTAGCACTTGTCTGAACAGTCTTAGAAGAGACTATTCCTGGGAGATCCATGAGTAGAGAGATCTCTCTAGCATTAATCTATAGTTGAGTCCTCATTGGAGAATGCTGCAGATTTCAGGGAGCCAAGTCCCCATTAGAGGGGTGAGCAGAATTCCTCTAAACACTCTCCAGAGGAAACCTGAAAAGGTCTCTTTTGGAAGTGTCCTAGAGATACTTCTGAACTGACAATTCCTTAAAAAAATACTCACAAGTAGAATGCTACTAGGCTGAAGGAAGTAAATGTCTTGTTACAATGGTTGAATTTTTTTTTCTCAGTTTTCTTTAAGTTCTCTCTTTACAATTGTGCTTGGTATTCTTTGCTTCTTATAACTAACCATTCAAAAAGTCCACCTGATAATTGTAAACCAAGGTCAAATAATAAACAAAATTATATATTGTTCTAGTTTCTGCTAAAGACTTTATTTTAATTTTATATATTTGGGAGTCAATTACCTTCCTTTATCTATTAAAAAGACAGGGCAAATTCTCCAAGTTACTCCTTTCCAAAAATAATCTCAAGTCTAAATTTAACACCTATAATCATTGCCCCCTATAAAGCTATTGCTAGATATACTGTTTAGTCACAAGCTTATTATTTTATATTCCCTTTAAAATTTCTTAATGTAAAACTTAAAAAGTTTTCCTGATTTTGATGGAGACATTTCTTTAATTTCTAAATGTATATACAGTACTCTAAACAAGAAAGGGACAACTATTGACTTTAACCAAAATTAAATTTGGATTCCAAATTTCTATTATGACTCAAATGAGACTCCTTGCTTCTTCTACAACACAAATTTCAATACAGACCACATATAATAATAACCTGATATATCTAACATATTTGCCTCTGAATAAAGGTTCTTATGAGCTTCAACAGATCAATTTAGATCCACCAACATCACAGGTAAAAAATAAACTTAAATAAGTTTTATTTATTTATAGTTTGCTTTCCCACCTGCTTATTTTTGTCGGGGAGGGAAACTTTCTCTCCCTGGCATAAAATGCCCTTCTCTCATCTGCCAAAACTGTTCACGTAAAAATTCCAAACATTCACCTAAGGGATAGAATTTCCTCTCTAATATTTCTTAACTTCATCTTCTTCCATTAACATATATTTATTCCACCAGATCTATAATCATTTAAGTTGTTACAGATTGTTCTTTCTCTGCCCATGGAAGCCACCTTGTTGCAGCTCTGTGCCACACCCCAAGATCTCCCTCTAAAAGGTCCCATTTATTCTCCAAACACAGATTGCTCCAAAGCTCCCTGAGCAGTTCATGGAGTCTGAGATAGCCTGCTCTTGTATTTCTGGTGTTCTGATTTTCAAAATCTACAGCTTTGCTCCATATTCAACAAGAAACAGCCACGAGAGAAAGAATCCTACACCTCATGTCACCTTTTTGAACTATATAACCCAAAGGACTGGACTGCCTTTAAAAAATGTTACATTGTTAATTGTATAGGTTTTATCCATGATCCTGCAATGTATATATTATCAGACAATCTTCTTATGTATTTCTAAAAATTGTTCTGCTATAAAAATCTTGCTGTGTTTACTTTGGAATATTTCTACTACCCTCTCATAGCTAAAATGGTTTATTATTGACTTGAATACAAATTTAACTTGTCATGTCTACTTCAACTGCAGACCTGGTCCTACAGGTACATACCACTAACTAGGTAAACTCTATTTAGGAGGGCTTTGTCAATATACAGTCAATTAATCAAAGACCAATAGATAAAAGACTAATAACTAACACTCCTTTCTTTTAATAACTCAAACATGCAATTCTTAGACACACTTAACCAACCATGTCATACTATTATAGTTTTTATGTTATTCCTATGTCTTACTGTACATAAGTGATATTTTAAAATCATGTACAACACATTTATATGATGGCCAAAGCAGTTTTCAGCTTGCATCAATACAGATCATTAATTTTTAAATTATTTTTTCTAGTTATCCTCAAACCTATAATTACCGATAGTATTCATCGACCAGAGAGATATGCACATGCTGCATCTACTAAACAAAAGAAGGAAAACTGTGGTGAGTCCAAAAGAATTATACAGCAAATGTACAGCTGACAGATATATTAGACTAATCCAAGGGAGTATGAACACTCCACATGGAAAACCCGTTCTTTTGCAGAGTTGTGGAAACGTCTGTCTTTTGGATAAGTCGTTGTCAATTCTGTAGAAACCTTGTGGGATCATGATATTTCTCCCTTCTATACTATCACAGCAATGTATAAACCTGACTTTTCCTGGTGTGAAAACATTCGCAAAGTCAAGCCTTTGTTCTCGTAGCCAAAATATACATAAAACATATTCCCTCCACCACTTTCTATATTGCCAGGACTCATTGGTAAGAAAGCAGTTCTAAGCAAGGAGACATTCAATAGAGAAACAGTATGTCTCCTCTAACAGCAGATTCATTGCCGTCTCTAGGCCTCAGTTTCCCTCTCCCCTCCTGAAGGGTTTGATGGATGCTACACAGACCACCATGCCCAGACTGGGGGACAGCAGAACCCTGTTCCCTCGTGTGCATGCACTTGCACGAGCCATCACCTGCTTTTGAGGCGCTTGCTGATGAGATACATGGCCGCTGCACCCACATACTTGGCCATGGTGGCCTCCACAGCCCCAAACTTTCCCTCACGGACAATGTAGTCAAAGGAAGCCAGGGCTTCGGTGGGCGTCCGGTAGACGTTGGGAGAGATGAGGTGCACCAGCCAGTCGTCTGCCCACTGCCGCCACTTCATCTCCTCCCTGCAGACACGAGACACAGAGCGTGTTGCAACAGCGCGGCCCCTGGCACTCATCTCCCACAAGACTCCCCAGAGCGGTGGTTCTCAACACCCCGGATGCTGTGGCGATCCCAACCCTAAAATTACTTCATTGCTACTTCCTAGCTGTAGTTTTGCTACTGTTACGAACCGTAATACAAATATCTGTATTTGTATTATGTAGGATGTCTGAGCCCCAAAGGGGCCGCGACCCACAGGTTGAGAACCCACTGGTCCTGACCACCCCACCCCTCCTGCACCACAGTGCCACTCACGTCCTGGCCTCCTTCCCCGCCATACATCCGCTGGGCCTCCTTCTCGTCCAGCATGAGCCAGTACTTGTTGCAGAACTCGGTCACCTCCTTGCCCTGGTCGTTCATGGCCTTCATGGGTGGGTAATAGGTGATGACCTCTTCCAGGGACTGCCTTCAGGGAAAGACCAGAGCTTCAGCCTGACTCAGTCCTCATGCCCCCTTGGCCTACCAACCCAGACCATCCCAGCCTGACTCAGCCACTCAGTGACCCAGCCCTGGGCTAGAACCATGACCCAACCTAGGCAGGGTCACTTACTTGCAGCAAAAGGGATTAGGTTAGACATGAAGAACACTGGTGCAGGAGTTCCTTCTGTTGTGTGTTGCTTTTATTGGATGAATAAAGAAACTGCCTTGGCCTAGTTGATAGGACAGAACTTAGGTAGGCAGAGTAGACAGAACTGAATGCTGGGAAGAAGGGCAGAGTGGCAGATGCCCTGGGTCTCCTGTCTGAGACGGACACTGGTTAGAATCTTGCCGGTAAGCCACAATCATGTGGCGATACACAGATTAACAGAAATGGGTTAAATGAAGATGTAAGAATTAGCCAATAAGAAGGTAGAGCTGATGGGCCAGGCAGTGTTTAAATGAATGCAGTTTCTGTGTGATTATTTCGGGTGTAAGCTAGCAGGGCAGCCGGGACAGAACAAAGGGCCCAGTCTCCTTGTAACAGAACACTTTCCTGATAGAAGGATGAAGGCAGGCCTTGGTCTATTCTAGAAGTACCTACAGCAGCCCCACTCTTAGATGCTGGGTGTCCCAGGAGTGCCTTACCCTGACACCAGGTGTGTCTTGAGAGCACTGATGATGACGGAGGAGTCGTTCAGCTGTTGCTGGAAGAGAAGAAACAATTGTCTTGTGTTGTTGTGAACCCAGGGCCTGAGGCGTGAGGGGCAAGAGCTGTGTTACTGAGCCACGCCCCTTGCCCCAGAGACAGGTTTTGATCAGAGGCTCTGGCTGGCAGTTGGCGGGATCAGGCCCTTAAACAGC